>JAOXNN020000057.1:65881-99551 GCA_028571205.2 Hydropsyche betteni | reverse complement strand
ACAGACAGACAGACAGACAGACAGACAGACAGACAGACAGACAGACAGACAGACAGACAGACAGAAATCCGCTATTATATATAGGGGATAACCCTCGAAACCATCTAAACATCCAAGGACTATCACAAAAAAAAAAAATCCAGCATCCCATCAAACCCCCGACCCCGAGACGAAACCTCCGAAGAACCGAACAACACCAACCCCCGACAGCGTGCGTGTTAGGCTCGGATGCATGTGCATCGACTCGCCGCCCCGGCTTCGACGTCCCACCCCAATGGGTGGCAGCGGTGGGTGGGCGGGACGCGATGGGCGGCCGGTGGGTGGCAGGGGGCGGCTTAATAACTGTCGGGCTGCACCGGCGGCTGCACAGTCCGCCGTTGAATCGCGAACGACGCACATGCACCCGGTGCAATCCGCCTACCGAGTGCGATGCAGGTCCATCCCGACTGAAGATTTAGAGGTGATTGATTTTGTTTTTCGTATTTTGTGGGTTTTCGGGGTCGCCTGGCTCGGCGCGGCTGGGCCGGCCTAGTTTTGCGCCGACTGGGCCGGCCCAGATGTGGCGGGGCGACGCGCGGGCTTTATGCTGGATGTTTTGGAGGAGGTTGTGTGATGAGTTTTTTTTGTGTCGCAAATCTGACGGTTTGTTTATGATATGCTTTGTAATGAATGTTGCGCAGTTCGGAAAATTGTTTGAGAAAGTTTCCGTACGAGATTTTGTTTTGGATTGCGTTTCGGGTTTTCGACGGGTATTGCATATTAGTCGATTCATGCTGAAATTGTTCTAAGGAAACTTTTAATTAGGTTGAAAAAGTTTGTTTAATAGGTATTCGAATTTTTCGTGGCGTTATTAAAATATGGTTTTTTTATGCTTAGTTTTATAGTAAGTGGTCTCAATAATGGATTCCATTATTGAAGTTATCTCAGAAAAATATTGTTTGAGACTTGTTTTATTATTTTTTTTTTTTCGTTTTATGCGTCTTTGAAATTTATTTTAATTATTATATTATTAAATGTACAATTTTACGAAGGTTTTCAATTAAGACGAATTTCGTAGATTCGCGTTGTAATTGATAGAAAAAAATTACAATATTGAGTATTTTAGAAAACTCATAAAAATAATCTATTTCAGAAAATATTTCACGAAATAGTTTTGAACTTCACTTTTCATATAAAACAATAGTAAATTTTCACAAAAGAAATTGTAACAATTATATAATAAAATAATACAAAACCACACAATTACAAAACCGTCAACTTCGAAATGGTCTCATTTCATATTTGCGTCAAGATTTTGCGATAACTCTGAATTTAACAAGTTTTCGTTCTATGAACCAAACACAAAATCGCATTAACGCCAACAAACTTCCGCGTAGACTTTTTATCGCGCTTTTTTTTTTTTTGCGAGACTTCATTTTACAGCGCCGCCAGAGACTCTATTTTACAGACATAATACATAATGCTACCACTGCCATACATGGTGTTATTGAATGTGCATCTTTCCCATAGAATTTGTGCCCTTCAGTTAAGGGCAAGGGTCGAAAGTTAACTCGGTTCTGTCGGCGAAAGCGCGACCGGAATTTTTAACGGATTTGTCACCTTTAGTTCGTTATGTATGTAAATTTTTGTGGTTTTCTCGCTTTTGTTGTCGATTCTGGACAATTAGAGGTTTACACGATTACATGTGTGGTAATTAAATTATATTTTGTGCTTCAGTTGCTTCGCAATATAAAATGGGAATTTTGATGGTATAAATGTGAACATTTTCTCTCTGGTTGTAAATTTCAGTTTGGAAATTCGGAAAGTTTTCCTATTCGAGTTTTGTAGAGATTTCTGTTGAGGGTGCGGTATTGATGTATTGAACTTTTGATAATTCTTTTTTAAAATACGATAATATAACGTTTAATTCAATTTAAATCATTATGATAAATGTTTGTAACACAAATATAAGATAAAATTAATTTCTGTTCAAAGAATCGTATTTAAAAAATAAAATTTATTTCAAAGGTGGACTTTCAAAAGTTTTCATGTTCTTTCTGCAAGTAAACAAATAAAAGACAAAATACACAACGATTGAAACACATAATGATACCTTCATGTCTTGAGTAATTTCAAATATTGCAAATAAAAATGTATACTTTTATTATCATGTAACTAAAATAGCTTATATCAATAATCGCAATATGGATATTTTGAAAATATTTAAAAGTATTGCGTTAAAATAATTTAATTCACGAATTCAATTTTAAATTTTTGATCAAAATTTTCAATCAAATTAACATACATATAATAGATTCAAACGGCAGTTTGAATATTTTCCCCCACACAGAAAAAAAATATTATTTTCGATTTGTCACGTTGAATTTTTCGATTGAAGCACAAATTTTAATTTAAAAGTTAATTGGTTCGCATGAAACTGAAATCATTCATATGATTTACAAAAAATTTCAATTATAATTTTATTAACAGGAAAACGCACAATCGCAATTATCCCATAACACACATATCGATTTCAGCAATATTTAAAATTAAAATTCTTATTCAAATATATTTAAAAATTCGCGTTTTCAATATTCAAATCCCGAATTATACAATCGGAACATCTTAACAACTAATGCATTTCCCAGACTCAAATCCAAACCACGCAAACCAAACAACCAATAAAAACGATATTAAAAAAAAACCTTCACAAACAAATAGATAAAGAACAAATTTAACAATTCAAATTGAAACAACCCACATTTTCAAAACCACACAGCTTAATAACGACGGCGACGAAAACCCAACCGGACGCGGAAAACCTCTCGAGAGGGTCACGGCCAGCGGAAAACTCTTCGATTTTCCTCGGGAAATAATCTGCGTTCAGAAAATCATATTTGCATTCGGAAAATCGGGAAAACCCCACCGTGTTTGTATCGCTCACTTACGGTAAACAGGGACGTTCGATATTCCGGATAAACGGAAAGTTTGCCTCGGGGGACTGCTTTCGGGAGCTTATTTTTCGCGAAAGTTTCCAACGTGTATTGACATCGAGATCGAAAAGTTGTAAGCTACGTATGTAATATTTATCTGTTCAAACAAATAAATTTCGTCGACGTCTCCTGCAGAATGCATCGGTAGACGGGTTCTTTAAAATATCTGGGAAATTTCTCGAGTATTTGAATATAAAAAAAATAATTTTGATACAATTTTTTGTCATTTATTTTTTAATCACCTTTTTATCATTATCGAAAGTTATAAATGCATTCCATATTTTTTAGATTTTTTTGTATTGAAATCAAAGTTATAAAATAATTCTCTTGCCGTCGGCTGCGCGTTAAAAGAAAGCCAATAAATGAAAATTTTTATCAATAATAACAATTATTGTTAAAAAATGAGAAAAGTATTTTAAAATGTCTAAATATTTTTATGACGTTAAACAATTCGAAATTTTCCTTAATAAGTAGATGCTTTAAGAAAATATTTTAAATTGTTTGGTCTTGCAAATAAAATTGAATACGAAGTTAAGAAACATATGTGATAGAGATGGCATTACCGGTAAACCACTTTACCGCTAAACGACCGAACAAACGGTTTAGTAATTTACCGATTGCTAAAAACTTTTTTTTGCGTTTTGAATATAGTTGAAAAGTATTGGTTTTTTTTTAAAAAAGTTATTTTTTTTAAGAAAGTATTTTCGGTTTTTTGGTTTCTCGTTATTTTTTCAAAATTTAATTAACCGGTAAACCTGTAATTAGAGTTTTTTACTGGTTTACTGATAAATAAAATTTTTGGTAAATCTAACATCCCTAATATGTGATAATCATATAATGAATAGCCGATCCAATTAAAGATACTGACTTATAACATTATTGTATTGATATATTACAATATAATAAGATTATAAGATAACGACCCCAGTGGCTATATACTCATGGTTGAACACTTCTCAGAAAAAAATTAAAAATTACGGTATTTAAAGACTATAATCATTCGGAAGAGGTGCGAAAGATAAAATGTAATAAACAGCTAATATATCACATCCTTCCCGAAAGATTAAAACCTTAATTTTTATGTTTTTAAAAGTAGTAAATTACTTGCACATGGTCAACCACTGGTGTATTACTTTATATTCCTTTTTGTTGAAAAAAAATAATTTAATTAAAAAAATATCCAGTATAAAATAATTTTAGACTGACGATTCTCAATAAAACACATCTTATAACGATTCTCACTTACTTAAAAGAATACGTTCGAAAAAATTCAACTATTGATTGATGATCAAACAAATTATCAGTCGAATCATTTATACATTCAAAAGACAATACATACACACAATCCGTAAGACGGCGAGGCTCAGCTCCGAAACGGGAATAAATTAAAGACAAATACTAGTTAAATCGCCATGACGACGTCGACCGGGAAAAAGAACGGGCAGAATTTAATTTTCTTCCCAGAAGGCATATAAAATCGCCGACGCGACCGTCCTAATTCGATTTGAACGATGTAATGGAAATGCGGCGGAAAAATCCGAATTTATTACGCGAATAGTCGTCCACTGTTCGGATTGGATGCGGATATAATAATGAAAAAAATTTACATAGCAATGTTAATTCGAAATCGTATTGTTCAAGATCGGTCCATGGTTCGGTCGTCTTTAAAATTACGCCATCGAACGAAGATTGTTTATGATCGTTTTAACTGTCGGTGTTTATTTTATATCGTCTTGAAATTGTTGTAGATTGCATGTACAATTATATCGATTGATTTTTTTTAATTGAGACCCGCCTCTGTTTGAAGCGTAGTCGCCTCTGACACTATGATAGATTGAAATGAATTAAAACGTTCTATAAACTAGATTAGCTGAGGAAACAA
This sequence comes from Hydropsyche betteni, assembly GCA_028571205.2. NCBI lineage: Eukaryota > Metazoa > Arthropoda > Insecta > Trichoptera > Hydropsychidae > Hydropsyche > Hydropsyche betteni. The sequence continues at coordinate 94,697 of JAOXNN020000057.1, read as the reverse complement.
ATTCAAGGAAAATATAAAATAAACTCGATTAAAAAAATGCGATGTTGCTGCAACTAATTTGGTATTCTCTTTTACTGAACGTGCAATTGATATGTTTGTTTTCGTAGTTCTGTCATATTTTGGGCGGATTCTAAAATCTTTGCTGGAATTCGTAAATAAAGATGAAATTGCTATTGCGGTGGACGCGCTGGAAAGAAAAGCACTTTAAAGGGAAAATTTATTTCCCATAAAAGTATAATGACGCTTCGGGTACGGACCGGGGCCAAATTTTTGGCGTACTTTTCGAAATATTCAATACGTTTGGATTTGCAGGGGTATTTACAGTGAAAATGCACAATTTTGAATATTGATCCGAAACGGGAACATTTTCAATACATACAATTTTTTTGGATCATCGTAAAAAAACTTATTATCGTCCCCATTTCATCTAATGACCGTATAAAATGTCGCTTAACTTCTATGATCATAAGAAATTGATATGATTGACATGATTAAGAATAAAATATCTTATTATTTCACAGTAAGAAAGCTTTGATTGATCATTACCGAAAAAAGTCTTTTTACGCGATTTAAAGATTTATGACGATCGTAAACGTAAGTGTATTTCAAGATTTAGAAAACTATGAGTACTGTATTTTATATTAATTTCATAAGGACATATATATACGCTTATATCCATATGATCACTATGGAATGATGATACCTTTGATGGTAAAAATTGCGAATAATATATTAGATTATTTTATAGCTGATATTAAGTAGACCATTGCTGATTAAGCGGTAAATGACCCAAATAATAGTTTGGTAATTTACCAGTAAATTCTTAATTTTTACCGTTAAATATAAAAAGAATAACTTTGTATTTCGAATATCTTTAAAAAATGATGTTTTTCCGGAAAATATTTTTGAAAAAATGTTGGATTGTGTAGTTGGACGGTTTTTTCTAAATATTTTTAAAGAAATGTCAGTTGTGTAAGTTTATGGTTGTCTGCTAATTTTCGAGTTTCATACGAAATTTAATTTATCAGTAATCTGAAAAATAGTAAAATAATTACCAGATAATAGATAATTGAAAATTATTAAAGTAAATTTGCCCTATTAAATCGATATTTGATAACACGGAAAAAAAAATCTAATTTATTCGAGCGTTACAAAAATAACAAAAACAATCCTAACAAAATTTATCATACGACATTTCACTTCCAAACAATACTTTCTCATCCCCAACATCCATTTAAACATATTACATTCCATAGCGCTGATTGGCCCACCATTCATCAACCATCAGTCAACACACCAATGATCGAATCCACAAACGCAAACTCGAAAAGCGAAACCTGTCCAACAACAAACTCTTACTCGCGGCCTAACGAGTGCACGAATCGCATACATTTTCCGGAGTTTTCCCGCGACGAGCTGGCGTCGGAAAAGCGCGCATTTGCACGCAAACAGCCTTCGCCTCGGAAAAATGACACCGTAAAAATAGCCAGCCGGTGCAATAAAGCAAATAAGAGTGCCACGGGCCGCGCAATTCGATACTGTATTTATCGACGGGAACACCCGGAGGTTATGGTGGTCGGTTCGTGTTTAGAAAAAAAAAATAATGGTGTTTTCCGTTGCGGGGAGGTCTGTTTGCTGGTGTGTTTATGAAAAATATCGGGAGGTTGTGCTTTGCGATGTATGAGTGTTTTATTGGTGGGGTTTTTTAAAGATGGTTCTATGGTTGTTTTGGTCATTGTTTTTTAAGGAAAAAATAATAAAATGAATAATATATTTTTTTTACTTGAGGTTTTTAGTATGTTACGTATTAAAGTCTTGTACGTAATAAACAATACTTGCAAAAAAGTATGTTACGTATATGGAAAGGTAAGGTTTCTTATATCATTAAAGGCTAGAATATTTTTCTTTAAATATTTTAATAAAATGAAACGATTTGATTGTTCAATTTTCAATATTGAAACTATGTCATTCAATTTACTCTTTGGTAATCGTCAATATTAAAAATCGTTTGGTGCTATAAAATGAAAATTTTAACATTTTACAATATTATATTGATTTTACTTTATAACGTTTATGACTAGAACTTTTTCTTTCTTTTGAAAGTGTGATTGTTTTCATTATTGATTAAAATTATCAAAGAACTAAAACCAAAGTATTTTTTTGCAAATTATAAATTTATTTACCATATTACATATTGTTTCATTTCCGAAACCGCTATCAAAATATACCGATTTTCCAATAAATATAATTAACTAACAACAATTTCCCGGAACAAAACATGAAAATATAAATGAAATTCGTATATTTATCCAATTTATCAAATATAATTTTGAAAATTGTCGAATCATCCGTAGCTAATTAGACCTGTAATGCGGTTACTAATTATTTTCAATGGTTATACACTAAACTCATTTTAATTAATCGATCAACTTAAATCCGAATTAATTAATTCAACTAAACTAAAACAATTTAAACTCCACGACTTCGAAACACGATACAAATCAACCGATAAACTTTTATAAATTGGAAAAAAAAAGATTTAGTTTTCGTCTATGCAGGACACGATAACGAAAAGGGACACCGACGAACAAAACGCTGATACGACCGAAAAATGAAAAGTTGCGATATCGCCAAATCAGGCAGGCCACTTTCAACTTGCACGATATATTATACACCCACATATAATACATTTCTGGAATCGTACACTGTATTATTTCGTGTAGGAAAATGGATATAGAGGCTTCTCGGCCAACAAAACCGAGAAAGTTTGTGCCGGACAAAACGAAATTCCGGATTCCGGATACACACAGTTTCAAAGGATCGCCAAAACGGGAGACATCATAAACGTGGCATTTGCCGAAGTAAATTTTTCGGTTGTCGTATGGAAAAATGTGGGTTTTCCCATGGAAATTGGGTTTGGGAGCGGTATTTGAGTTTGGGGAGGCGCCATTGGGTAATAAATTTGATTCGATGATTTTATGGTTCGGGGTTTTTTAATTGGAGGATTGGGTTTTTGATTCATATGGAAAATTTTGAAATGAAGTGAGATGATTTTTTTTTATATTCACAATAAAAAAATTAGTAACGTTTTTCAAACTATCTTAACTTCTTAAATAGTCATCGATAAAAAAAATCTATTAAGCATGATTAAAAACAAATTATATTAGAATATTTTGTTTAAATATGAAAAAAGTAAAATAATCGGAAAAAAAAATTTTTTTGAACCATTTTATATGTTTGGAAAAACACGAAGGCATCAGGTGAGAACCTTTGAAATATTCACTCGTTATAGAAAATAATATTTTCCAATGGACCCCATTGAATTTCAATTTATCTCGCGTCGTTGAAAAATTTTTATAACCGACTGCGAAAAAATAGCGAAGCGAAAATCGGGTCAACTGTGCGAATACGGAAAACGTTTTCGATCGGAAAACTCCTGGCTGGAACGCCACATTAAAATACAGAGAAAATTCACTTTAATCAAGGACTTTTCGCGATATTATAGAGCAAAAGTGCGATTCCAGCGGCAAACATGTGTGGAATGAAAATAAAACGTACTCTCAGAACACACCCCCATAGATACGATTCTTTATTGTTATAATTAAAAGTCGACGGCTCTCTCGTACCAGTTGTCTGGTGAAATATTAAAATGCAGTTTTATGTTGTGTTATAAAAAATTGCATGAGCCATTTAACAATATGAGGTGTATTATAATTCTTGGTCATGTTACGTCTAGGGTTGAATTGCGATGTCGGTTTATTTATGAAAGGTCAAGAGCAGATTCCGGGAAGGTTCAGTATGTTGGGAGATGTTATGGAAATATTATTTCTGAGAAATTATGTTCTTTTGAATATTGGTAATATGTTTATATAATGGTGTAGATAATGTGAATGTTTGTTTCATTAGAGTCAAAAGTTTTTATATTTTCTAGAAATTCATTATCGAACTATTTTGATGACTGAAACCAAGTGAAAAAAATATATAAACATAATATTACTTTTATTGTTTAAAACTATTCGATGTTGAAAAATAATCGCATACAAAAATGGCGATGATTTGAAAATTAAAAAAATTTCATCAAATTATACAATACAATTTATATTCAACGAAATAAATTATACAAAAGAAAATTTCATTCCGGAGAAACTCTACGAAGAACACGACCTCCTTTTTAATGAAGATACTCGTTCAATTATTTCTTTTAAAACTGAAATACAAATTCTACATTCAACGATACTTTCACAAACTCAAACAACAATTAATCAACCCTACTCGATATAGACCATTAAAACAAATCATTCACACCAAACACGTACACGGAAAGCAATTTCGCATATCTCAATGCGATCGCAATAATAAAATACGCAAGTCACAGACCGAGACCGATCCGGAGGCTTTCTTTTCCCGCCTCGGCTCGATCCTTTCGAATTCCCATTTCGACATTTTCCACCCTCACACCTCCCGAGGAACACACACACCAAAATATGATGCACCCTCGTGCGATAATATATAATGTAATATGCGAAATGCGAAGTCGCATCCGACGGGGCGGCAGATTTTTCAGAGATTTCCACCAGGCAATTTCGCTGGGAAAATCCGGGCTTTTCCGGGATGCATCTCGAAGTTAGTTGGTTTTTTTTTTGATGTGTCATGTAAATTGCTCTATTTCGTGTTTGTTATAGAGATGGTTGAATGGGCTTAATGAAGTGTTTGTTGAAGAAAGGAAAATTTTGGTTTGAGTTTTGAACGTTGAATCTATGAGTTGAATTTTCATTTGATGTTTTTGAAAATTATGCATCTTTTCGGTGAATATGATATGTTATATTATGTGAAACTTGATCTACTGATTATTTAATAAAAATGATATATTAGGATGTCATTTTACTAACCAAATTTTAATAAAAGTTTCAGTATAGAAAGTTGAAATAATTTTTTTTTTTTTTAATTCATTAGAGGATGATTATAAAACAACTTATGTATAGAATTAATATTAAAAATAACAAATACTAAGTCTGATTATTTTTTTGTAATAGTTTTTTAAATAAAATTATTTTAACTTGATATTCATAAGTAGAAAATTTTTATAATGATGAAAAATTTAGTATAAAAAATCGAACGATATTCTATATGATAAATTTTTTCCTATTCAATTTACACTTCTACAAAAAAAATTCATATCTTATTTTAATATAATTGAATTTTATTTATGTTTCAGAAACGGCAACGCGTTCGACTCACAAAAAAAACCTAGTAAATAAATTTAAAACCGGAGCTAACCTGATCCCAACAAAAGTATAATTAATCAAAATAGTATAATATAGTAACAATTAGTTAATAAATAGCTAAGTAAAGATGTATAATTAACCTAAATTTAGCGAAAAAAATCGCTCGGTAGAGCCGCGCGCGAACTCACGGTTTTCCACGAGCAATTTTCGCGGTCGCGCCGTTCGAATTTCGCGCACTTTTCGCGAACACATCGTGGAGGGCAGGGCTTTTGTCCGAGGGCGGGAAGCCGAAAAGGGCGAGGCTTCTTCTTGCTGGCTGCAGTATTGGTGGCCGTCGTATACAATGAACCTGTCTAGAGGTAAGTCAATTGTTTTTTTATTTATTTCAATTGAAAGCTTTGTTGGTTATGGGTAGGGATTGTCGGTTTTAAGCCCTTTGCGCCCGTAAAGTTTTCCGCAGTAGGTATACCGTCTACTCGGAGAAAAAAAATCCGAATTTTTGTATATATCACTAAAATTAATTATGTCTAGCATGAATAACAATTAATATACATAAAATAATTAGGAATCGACAATAAAATAAATGAATTTTGTATCTTATAATAAATCGTTTCAAACTCCGCAGTTTGACGATCCCTAGCTCTAAAAAATACTTTTGAAATTAGGGTGACCACTTCATTTAAAATATTTACGGTTCTCAAAATTTAGCTACACTACATATAAACATTTTGTACGATAAACTATTAGTTATTATTATTGATCATAAAGAATATAATCTTGAGACATGGTTTATTAATTACACTAATCAAAAACGAAAAAAAAAATTCGAAACGTAGCTTTTGTACCGAAATCAACATAAATACTATGGTCACAGAGATAACACCCGAAATCACAATAGCGAGAGCAAAAACGTTACCTGAAAGATATAGGGAGATAGTGATCGTCAACCAAAGCCGTCAACTGCGTGGAACAGTAAAACTGTATTTAAATATTGGTTCCGAGAAAAAGTATACCTTATCGTGCTAAATTACTAATTTCTAGGTTAACTCAGATAAAATGGGTTTTTTAATGATGCAGTATCAATCTTGAGGATTTTATCTACAATATTCACTCAATGCAATGTGAAATGTTTGCAGATAAACTAACAAAATCGGCAATATATTTCGTAATGTTTATCGGTGCGTCCAGTACGCCCAACGAGTAGAAAGGGTTAAAAGTCAGTTTTTTAAAACCGAATTTTTAGATGAATTTACAACATTCAACAACTGGTTTTCAACTCCGAAAAAGTCGACATTCAAAAATAATTGAAATTACGAAATGATATCATTTTACCATATGTCAAACTCATTTTTGGGTCATAAATATTATTTCTATGAATAGAATCTCAAAGAAGGAAACTGGCAAAAAAAACAAGGGTTTTCAACTGTTATTTAATCATAGGCGTATCGAAGCTGGGCCGACAATAATGATATTTATTTATTTTGCAAGGGGCCTTCAATGAGTACCTTTCACGCAGGTCAGTTTTATTATCAGTGGATTTTGCCAAACCGGAACTTGAAAGCGATAAAAGACAATTCTACCTGCTTTTTATGATGGTTCTTATTGTGAGATGTCTTTCGGAACGATGCATTGTTTGTACCAATGTTTGTACCAATCGAAAAAATATTGAGGAGGAATCGCAAACGAGCCTCTGATTTTTTCTAGTTTCAAGCCTATTGTTATAGATCAGTGGCGGCGAATCTTTTTTCGTTCATGTGCTAAAATTTTCAATTTTTTTTACTGACAATGAGTATCAGACGTGCTAAGGAAATTATAATGAACAAAAAAAGCTCTCAAAAATTTTATCGATTAAATGATATATTTGATTTTGCTACATATGTCTTAATCAAAATAAACTCACAATTATTGTTTTATTAATGCGTTACGAATTTTGATGTCAATTAACCGACTATTTTTCAATTACGTTCTCACATCAAATGTGTGAAATTTTTTTTACAACATAGCTGTTGCACATAAATAAATTATTGTATGCCGAATTCGCTTCATTTAATAATTCTGAAAATTTCCAAAATTTGAAAAAAAAAATGTATATCCTTCGCGCACTAGTTAAATTTTAGGTATTTAGATTATCTTCAGTTTCGTTATATTTCAAGTATACATAACTCAAATTTTATGATTAAAACTAGTTTTTATATATTTAGGACACGTTGCATAACAAGATCATATGATATATCGTATTTTTTTCCCATTCGTATTTTAACTATAATTCATTTCTATCACTTTCAAAATAATAAAACTCAAAAAACACACAAAAATCAATATATTACATAAAACTTCCAGCCTTGTAAATTCAATGCGGCCTCTTACGAGACAAACATCACACGCGGCGGCGGTCGTTTTGTTCCGAATTTTCGAGATTTCGCATTATTCACATGTTTTTTGCCCATTAACTTTTTATGGTATCCGAGCGATTGTGTATTCTGTTTTACCAGACCGTAAGTAATGCGAGGTAATATTCGCACATTTCGCGTTACATCAACCACTCGCCTCTCGCGGCCGACGATTAGCCATATTTTGGCGAGCTTTTCGCGTAAAATCCGCAAAATGCACACAAAAGCCGGCTGAATGTTTTAGAAACGGCTGCGCGATGTTTTTTCATGGTTCGACGTTTCCTGTGAAAGTTTAAATCGTGAAAAAATCTATTACTCTAATCGCTTTTTTATGTAGGACGATTCGTTCGGGAGCTGAATAATTTTGGATGTATAGTATTGGTTTTGGGGGTGTTTTCAGCGAAATATGTTCCTGAAGAGAAACTTTTGGACAGTTTACGATTCAGCCTGAAGTATTGCCAATTCAGCGCTGCTATTTAGGCTCGTGATTAGGTACGTGTGCCAAGAAAAGGGCTAGTCAAGTCTAAGGAGAGAATATGTTATACTTTACGGTAGTATATAAATGTATTTTATATCGAATAGCTATATAATTTACATTTTAATTGTTGTTTAGTAGTGAGATGTAATAATTTGCACAGAATATAAGATGCGATGTTATTATCGTTGGTGAAAATGGGAAAAGAGGAGCCTCTACAAAATTTGAATATTTCAGTTTTAATGGAAAAACTAAACAGAAGAAAATTTCGATGAATATAGCCAGGGTTGTCGGAGTCGGAGTCGTAAAAAATCAATTGATTCCGAATACCTTTTATTATTTTCTTTAATGTTATAGCTAAAAGCGATAATTTCCCCCATCTTGTGTGGACTGTTAAAATTAAAGGTCCATTATGTTTCGAAAAAACATTCATAGACAAGTATTTCAAGAGGATAAAGAACAGAGTATTACAAGCTTACATATTCATACGTCTTGGGCGGTTTTTTTAAACATAAATGTAATATTTTAAATAATAATAATAATTTCAATAAAATACAAAATTTTGGGAGCTATTTTTTTCAAATTTTTAATTTAAATGATTTTTGCTGTGCTTGTATATTTTAAATATCGTTATTGTGTATTTCTATTAGTATTATTCATTTTAAATGTTGGCAAGAAAAGTTGGTAAATTTTGAAGCAAATGCCTGAAACATAACAGAAAAAACATTTATTCATAAATAAGTTCATTAATTTTCCATTTCAGTAACTATAAAAATCGGTTAATCATTCTAATTGAAATAATAAAAAAAGTTATGAAACAGAGCTTATTGATTTTCAAGCCAATTGAACTTTACATATTCGACCTGTCAGTTAGTTTCATTTATTACAGTCGGAGGAAAAAAGCCTCTCAATTGTTCTCGCTTTTATTATTTCATTGAATAGTGTCACGATTTCAGGCCAACTGTCTGCGCTGAAAATAAACGTACACACATACAATATTTATTTATTGTGTGGAGAAGCTGGGGTGTGTATGTGCAGGAAGTTGACGGACATTTTATTTGAAAATAACGAGCGGTTTACGAGGACGATGGAAAATTGAGCTTTTAACATAAACGACGCTTTACAGACTTTTACGACATTAATGCTATTTATAGAGAGTACGAAAATTAAAATTATATATTGTTGAAATTTTTTAATAATGATCGATTTATTTTAAAATTTTTATATATATATTTTGTTCGAAAATTCAATACAAGTCACAATGAAAATTCTTTTTCTATGTGAATACTCGTTGAAACAGCTTTTTGAAATCTGGGTGTTCTGAAAGCATTGCTGAAAGTAGTCTGCTTTGACGAAGTTGAGCTTCAGCGTGGCATTCTTATGGTTAACCGTTCGAAAGAATGCGACTTGAAATATGAGCTTGGACTTTTTTCAACGAGAAAAATTTAATTCAATTAATGGATTAGAGTTGAGCTTGCACACTCGTCATCTTTTCAGCATAATTAGGTCACGGATAATCAGCATTCTTGTTAGATGAACCTTTCCAGTCCGACGAGAAAATAGAAATGTGAAAAATCACCGACCGGATTTTCCTGTAAACGTTACAATGAAAAGTTTCGAAACGGCGCAAAAACTTTTTCATCCGAAAGCGTAAAATTTTATATTGATTTTGACATTTTAAATTGCGGGCGTTTAAAGCTTTTATGCAGCCGTCAAAAACTACCACGTATTTTTTTTACAATTGAAAATCTACAATGCGATTTTACAATGCGATGAAAATTTTTCAAAAGTTGGAACGAAACTAAACTCCCGCATAATACCCATACATATAATATATCGATTTAACATAAAACCATTAAAAAAATTATTCAAAAATTATTTATATAACAATATAACACGTAAATTGTCCACTGGTGCAATTTTGCACAATAAAATAAAGCGCTTAGATAAATTACATTGCCGTTTTCCACGGAGCGGAGCCGTTTTGTAAAATATGTCTTCAAATTTTAACCTGCTGGTGTTAAGGCTGTACAGGAGGTCGTATCTCACACGCGGCACATCCCGTATAAATATAAATTTCCACGGCGATAGAATAAAAATTCGAAAGAACGAAAATCCAAGCTCCTCCGAATACATGAATGAAATTCGAACTCGTTTCGCGAATTTTCACTTTTCGCTTTTCCAAAGTTTCCAGAGTGCATCGGGCGATAGTAGGCGCCGGCCTATGGACTTTTCGCACTCGTCCGAAGGGAAAACTTTCGCATTTTCGCGAAAAGCCTCGAAATCCGCGCCGTTGGGTTTTCGGTAATCCGCCGATAATAACCACGGAGCGGATCCGGCGGAAAATCACCCGTTTTTCGGCACTTCGCGATCGAACTTCCATTAAAACGTGTCGGAAAATTCGAAATAATATTGCACAAATGGCGTTTGTTTTCTGTGTAGATTGTGCGGTGTGTTTAGCTGGGGTGAGCGATCATTTATTTTAGCTTATTTCGGGTTTTTCATTGTTTTGTATATGATAATGAATTGTAGATTATAAAATATGAGGATCAAACATATGATAGTGCAAAATTTAATTTAAAAAAAAATACTTATTTGTATTGAACATGATTATAAATTACATTATAATATAATTGAATATCTAATTAATTTTATCAATATTACCTACTATAGTCATATTCATGGAATTTATATATGTTTTAATATCAATATTCATATAAAAATATTATACTTTGCATGGTTTTCGTATGAATAAATATAGGCGCGTGGGAAAACAGCGAAATCGTTTTTCCATTAAAAGATTTTCTTAAACGTAACCAGACCTTTCTGAAGGGAAGCGTTCCTAAAATAAGACGACTGTTAGCTTGAAAGTCATTTGAGTTCTTTTGCGGAGATTGTCGTTGTAAGAAAAGCGGACGTGATTAAAGAAAGTACTAAAACTGAACTTGAACATTGTGACTTCATTAGTTCGTCGTAAAAAGTCATTTTTTTAAATCTCTTGTATATTTTTTAGAATTACATCCATTTTGAATCGTCGATGTATTATTAAAAGAAGTTTAATAAACTATTTGACAAAAACTAAATTTTGTTGAAATACTTTAGAATTTTAATGAGAATTAATATCAAGTTGTTTTTATTTCAAAAGTATGCCATGTAAAAATTTCATACTCTTTTACGAATATATAACGGAACACTTCCATATGAAAAGCCTACCATTAAGCTCATTGAAGTTTTTTTAAAAGGCTGGGTTCTTTTTATGTCATAAAAAAAACATGGAGTAAATAATTAAAAAAATGGTTACATAAACGTTCAAATATTTTCTTAAATTATACAACTTTTCCTCGTTAAATTTACATGTATGTGCATTTTAATTTACAGTTTTTTCACTCCAAATTTTGCCTTTAAAAATGAAATCAAATTTTTTTCAAATCTAGTTCAACCATCGGAAAGTATTGTTAAGCTCATTTTCATAGTTATCAATGAATACAATCTATTTTTCAATTCGAATTTGACAATAATTGTAAGAAATTTTTAGAAATTTTTACATATTATATAAACATAAATATACTTGTTTATGAAAAACTATTATTGCCTTGATCGAACTATTATTAATTACTAGTTTTCCCTACAATCACTGTTCGTTAGTCTCGCTAAAACTAAGCTGACCATACGTCTCATTTTGTCGTGTCTTGCATTCGTCCCATCGTTTTCGCATATATAAGATCTGTTGTCAACAAAATATAGATCTTCGACTTTAAATATTGGATTTTTTTCATCTTAAAATACACACTGGTGTACCAATGGTAATTATTGTCACAATCAATACACGGCGTGGGGTGTATTGATTGTGACAATAATCCACACAAAATTACTTATATTATTTTTTAGGATTTCTGTAGAAATTTCCCAATTATTTTTCTTTGCAAACCATCCGTCAAAGCGAACAAAAAAAAAATCCCAATCGGTCAAGCGATTTTTAAGTTTTAACCTTAAACCGTACGGCGATTCATTTTTTTATGTAAGATTTACTCGAATTTTGAAATAACTATTTTGAGATCAATCAGTTGCAATTTTTTTTTTTAATTATTCATACGAGAACAGAATATCTTCGAGTTTGCTATCCGGCCCACCGAATCTCAAATTTTTACAATCTGACCTTTTCCAAAAAAACCCGACCCTCGACTCTAACCAATAACAAAACAAACTAAATTTACAAAACAATTGAAAAAAATCAATTTTTCCACACTAAACAACCACCCTGATTAGACACAAAGGCAGTCACAAACGCACCCCATAATCACGCTACAATCACCGCACAAAGTCAACACCCACTCACCAACGAGCCTCCAATAATTATCATCACACACACACACACACACCTTTACTGTAATCCCTTGCACCACCGTCAAAATTCGGTTTGCCGGCCGAGTCATTCGATTAGTGCGGTTGCCTCGTTTTAGAACGGGCGCGGCCGACGTGTCGCGGGGACGTCTCATTAGCCCGATGCGGAATCATCATCGAAATTGATTTCGGGTTGTTTAGGTGCATGAATGAGTGTTTGTGTCGGTTGTGGTTTTTTGTTGCGATTGTTGTTTGTCGATGCGTGTTGACGAATTTGCGGCGGCGTCGAAGCGGCCGTCGAAAAATGCGGTTGTCGAAAAAAAATTGTGAAATTGGCGATGCAAATTTGAAATATGGTATGGACCAGGGGTGGATAATTACCCACGCCTGATATGGGTGATTGTTTTAGATGGGCTGGATTGAAATTTTTTTAGTGTATCTAGTAAAAAATAATAAATCGTTTTCAATTTCTATGAAATCTGCTTGTAATTCTAAAATAAGTAAAGTATAATTGAATCTTCGGTATTGAAATTTTCGTAACATTTTTGCATAAAGAAAAATTGATCAACTTTTTTCAAAGAAAATGTAATTATTTTGTCATCAATGCTCTAATAAAATTGTTTACTTCAAATACCATTATTTATCTTCTTTGTAATTTAAAATTTAACTCATTAAAATAAATCAGAATATTTTTCGAAAAACAAAAACCGTTTTACCGAGAAGTCTGTTTCATTTCAGAAAAATCATTTATTTTCTGTTTCATTTCCGAAAATATCATGATAATTCAGTGGCGGTTTGTAAAAATTTGTAGTGGAGAGGCTGCAGAAATGAAAATGAAAATAGTACGTATGTTATCATGTACAAAATACGAAAACGGCGTCATCAATAAATACAAGAATTAAAATATGTATTGCATAAACATTTATACGAAACTAATATGAGGATTAAAAAATAACAAAACTTACAGTTTATACAGGTAGGGCTGCATCCCGGCAGCCCTTTAGCACGAGCCGTCACTGAATAATATCCTTTTTTAATTCTCATACTCTTAACTTATTTTTATTTAGATTATTTATTAACTTTTTTTCATTGACTTCGTATGATTTTAAATAAATATATTTTTATTTTAAGTAAATATCGCTGAGGGTTGGATAAAATCAGCCCGCGAGCCGCTTGTTGTCCATGTCTGATCCATAGTCTTTTTTTGGAAAAAATAAAGTCTTTCTTTAGTGATTTTCATTTAATGTCCTTAAATAAGAATAGACCATTTCGAATCAAATTTATTATTCAAAACCACTAAATAATTAAAAAAAAATAGCATCGAATCAAAATAGAACTGCACCAAAATGCATTTTAAATGACGCCACGTCGTACTATCGCCTCATTTTTCTTTCTAAACCCAAACTAGGCCATCAAACATAACTGTAAGAGAAGCAGACAAGCGAACTTCATCCATCGTCAATAGTTAATTGGCGAGTCGTTGAAATCTTCAGTGAACAGTTCGAAAATTGATCCAGATGCGGTCGGGAACTGACCGTGAAAGTGAGACATCCACTGAAAGCCTGAAAGCTGAAAACCGAAGAAGAGTCTGACGTAATCGACGATTCGGTGTCCGCTTAAATTATTCACGGCGTGGACAAAGGCTTCGGGATTTATGCAGAGGCCACTTTGCGGCTCTCGTTTCGTTCTTTTCCCAATAAATCGTCTGCATTGCAAAAATATACACTGCCCCTCTTCTTCGTCTGGTGCATTCCGGATTTTTATGTGTGGAGAATAGTGCAGGCCAGTCATATTTGGCAAAAGGTCGTATCTAATGGTCGTTCTGTTTCGTCGTTTATGTTTTTATATGTGTCGATGCATTGACCAACTAAAAACTAAACTTAAAAACTTATGAGTTCCTCGCCTTAAACTTACGAGCTTAAGATGTGGATTATTGAATGTTCATTTACGAATGAAATATTCTCGTCTCTAGCTTTTATACTCCAAATACAACCTTTTGAAATCAAATCCGATCTTTTAAATATCGAATCCGATCTTCTAGCTATCACCTTCGATCTTTAACACATCAAATTCAACTTTTTAAGACGAGGATAGTTGAATGTTCAGTTACGAATAAAATATGCTCATTTCTACAACTTTTACACTCCGAATTCAGACTTTTGAAAATCAAATTCGATCTTGTTTAAATCAAATTCAACCATTTATAAATCAATTTCGATTTTTTACGTATCAAATTCAACCTTTTGCAAATCAAATGCAATCGTCAGAATTTTTTCATTATTATTTTTAATAAGAGAGTTGATAATATTCTTGTTGTTTGTACTCGTATGTAAAGATTTTTAAGCATCGCCAACAAATATCGTTAAAGTTGAATTGAAGAGATTGTATTTAATTTAAGCTACATATATTATAAATAAAAATGAATGTATGTGAGTGTGTTTGTTGGCTATGCATGCTTTTATTGCGTACTCAATCACAATGAAATTTTTGTAATTTTGTTTGTTGTACATTTGGAAATATAGTATTTCTGTTTTATTAAAACTATTTTTTAATTTGAACTGATGCTATTTTAAGATGTAAAACAACGCCGGGCCCGAGCAACGCCGGATACCCAAGTCTGTTGCCCGAGCAACGCCGGGTACAATCCGCTAGTTGAATACTTAAATATAAAGATCATGACAATACTTTTTGATGGTTAAATTTGATTAGTAAAAAACTGAATTTGATTAAGAAAAAATTGAATTTTATCTGTAAAAGTCTGAATTTAGAGCGTAATAGCTGTACATGTTAAAGTTTTTGAAATACATAGTAGAATTTTTTTTATACAAAAATTTACAGAAAATAAATCGAAAAGAAGCAGGCGAAGAATAGAAACGTCAAGTTAGATGCAACCGATGCGAATCGATGCACTTTAATCGGCATCCTTTACGCCGAATTTGATCGTAAAATACGCGGGCCACGTACGGACGTGACTCTTTCACAGTCTTCGACGGCCGAAATTCGTTACATAAGATGTTTTCGCGAGAAGCTGAAAAAGAAGTATTAGATATATATATACATACGGAAGAAGCCGTGGAATAAGAAGCTGAGCGAGTTTACGTAACGCTCGAATATCCCTGTCTCTCTGGTACACTTTGAGATTTCCAATTCAAAGCCGCCGACAATGGCAGTCCATGTTTGTGTTCATTGTACGCATACAAACTGTTCTATGATATATTTTGAATCGTCTGATTGCCGCGATCTTGTTAAATGATATACAGGGTGGCCGCCGAAAGACTGAAGGCTTTGGAAAAGTCAAATTCCAGTCAGAATCCTTTTGAGATTAAAATGGTTGAGCATAATGTCCAGAAACGAATGAAACTTATTAAATTTTCTATTCCAGTGAAAGATCAATTATTGAAACTTGGAGAAAATACCAGTAATATTTCATAATTTTCAGTCCCCTTTTTACACAGGGGATACGTTTCAGAGACTATCGTGCAAAAAAATATGGTGATCATATAAAAATTGGAGATAGATCCCATCAATATATTATATTTGGATGGAACTTTCATCCAAATGTACTTTATAAAAAATGTGTAATAAAATAATCGGTTTTTCTTCCTTGAACCGTGTAAAAAGAGAATTTGGTGTGTAACCATTTTAATTCCCAAAAGATTCTTTATAATATGTAAAAAATAAAAGAGAAAATATTGAAAACGAACAAGTTGTGACTTTTACAAACCCTTCAGTCTTTCAGTGACCATTCTATACCTTAGGGATCGCTCATTGATACGATGAAAAGTTTTGCATTTTAAAAAAAATTGTATATTCATAAAGTGTCGAAGGCTTAATCGTTTTTTATAAAATGCATCCCCTTTTGAATATTACACGCGATGGTTTGTTTCCGCTCGGGAAGGATTCAGGTGTAACTTTTCTCATCGCATCGACGTTTATTAATGTAATTCGTTAATTATTAACGGAGACGTGAACGCGATATTGTCTGATAGGTTTCGTTTGATAAATGCGATTAAGCGAGCTTTTGTATTCAAATATTCCGTTTGTGAACGAAGCCGTTGGTTACATCAACGATGACGTTTTGATTGTTTTCGATTTGCGGAATTTTTAGTGATGGACATTAACGATTATGCGGATGTAATTGCTTCGATTTTTTTCCTTTTGCATATTCCAGTTCCGAGAACTTCATAATTGATTTTCGTTTGAAGTATTATAGTTCGGAATTATTATTTAAAAACCTTTCAAAATAAGAATTCGCATCAATTAGCCACTCAGAAATCGCATTATTAAAGATAACCATATTATGTAATCAACATCAAAATCGCACACTATGAAACATTAATAAAATTTAAGTTGAACCGTTAACGAAATCAGATGTTTATCTTTCGGAACTGTACTCGAAGAACCGCAAGGAACGAAACATAATCTGTAAAAACCCATAAACGGCACTATATAAAACATAATATGATAAATCCATCGTAAAAACCCGAGCTTTTACTATTGACCTCGTTATGAGCTCGGATTCAAACTGTGAAAAACACCAGCCATGAGAAATTATCCAATTCAGAGGACAAAACCGTATCCCCGACGGAGACCTTAACTCTTGGCGGTCTCGGCTTAATTGAGCTCAACAAATTAGAAATGTGGAGAAATGCTCATATTCGTTGTCTGGGACTTTTTTAAGGATTTTTTCCAGTTGAATAATGACGGGGCGGTGAAATAGACGTTGTCTATAAGTGCTTGGAAAAAACGATTTTCATCTATTATATTTAAAGTGTGTTCGAAAAATTTTGATTTTAATTATTTTTTTGTAATTATAATTTTTTTCAGGTGCCGTACATCAAATTTTACATATCATCACTGCTTTTGCGACGATCGAGATGTCTTGGCGATTTTGCTGCGATGAATATCAACGTCTGGATCTGCATGGCGATTATCCACATGTTTTATATCACGATAAGTGCAAGAATATTTAAAAAATGTTACAGTTAATATGTTACGTCCTCTTCCTATACGTATATTATAGGTTTTTCTCGAGCCCTTATATAAAGGGCTCGAAGAAGAAACGTAAGTCTTTCAAGAGGATCAAATTGCGTTAGCGAGACCAAGATTGACTGTAACATTTTTGTATTTATTTATTCCTATTTTTATTATTATCGAGATGCGTTTATGCATGTATGTACCAATTTCAAAATTTTTATATGTGTATTCTCCTGATGCGGACCACTTTTAAAATATCAGTTTGATATTCGATATCGATTCATATTGTTGTATCAAATAATGGAAGTTTTTCAATGTAGCTATTATATCACCCTTAAATTATTCGTCCATATAATAGTCGATATAGCTTAAACTTTTGGTTTAATTTTACATCAAATATAACGTCACTTATTAAAATATATAATAAATAATTCGAAAAAGTTTTCGATATTTTCGTTTTAAAACTTTTCGATAGATGGCATTATATAAATATTGTTTAATATTTAGAAACAATCATATTATTGGTATGTAGTATTTGCGATTTCATAATCATAATTCAAGTTTTAAAAAAAATCAAGTAGGTTTGTTGACAAGATTAATATTTTCCATCATCGTATCACAATTGTCTATTTGATTTTTTGGTTCAACTTGGATTTATGTAATGCTTATTATATCCATTATTATCACTGTATACTAATTGTAAGTACATAATCAGCAATAATCAGAAGAAAATAATATTGTAATAATGGGTATCAAATTAAAAATACCGTTTTCTATATAAATTTTAAATCATTCATTCATAATATTTAAGCAAACTATTTTTCATGGTTTATAGTATATTTGGAATAATCAAAAAAATAAATATTTTATATATTTAAGTAGTTTAAAAGATAGAAGAAAAAAATCGTCATATCTATAGAAATCAAATAAATCATTGAAATTCACACGAATATTTAGATTTCATTTTCATGTAAAACAGAGTAGTTAAATTAATAAGTATTAAAACAATAATTTAGAATGATAACGCACAATTAACAGACGGCCGAGAGTACAAAAAAAGTAGGTTTTTAACCATTTTTCAATCTTAAAAAGGGATGGGTATTCAGAGCAAAGATTTTTTGAAATAATTCAAAATAATGTACAATAGTCATTCAAGTTTTCGTAATCATGTTCGCCCATCCTGAAAACCTATTTCTCCCTATTAGATTCATTTTCATAGACGCGTTATTTAATAGATATATAAATAATACAGAAAAGTGTCTGTTAATTATGATACGATACGCAAGCTTCGCTTCCCAATATAAATTAAAGCAATAGAATACACCAAAAATAAAACCCATAGTGCCACTAGAGTAGATTATGACAATAAAGAATATATATTATATCAGCGTAGTATTAAACATTCTTGTTTATTTCAAAAGT
Source organism: Hydropsyche betteni (assembly GCA_028571205.2). NCBI lineage: Eukaryota > Metazoa > Arthropoda > Insecta > Trichoptera > Hydropsychidae > Hydropsyche > Hydropsyche betteni. Next base: position 75,867 of record JAOXNN020000057.1, on the reverse strand, counting down.
AACTACATTTAGTGTATTGTAATAAAAATATTTCAAGTGCTTGTATTACAAGGATTCTTCGCAGCATTCAGTTGGGCCAAAATCGGTAGGGTCAGTGCCAAGAATGGAAACCTTCCCAACAAAGAAAATAGTATTATTTCATTAACATATCTCGAGAAATGATGTAAATTTGTTCGGTAACGTCTCTTTGAGAAATTTGCCAGATATAGATCAAATCTTTGGTAAAAGCTTTAATAATCTATATACCGAATGTACCGCATTGAAAATAGCAAACTGCACCCACTGAAATATCAGAATTTCAAATATAATATGATTCATTAAGCGATGAATTAAATCAATCAAACATACTCATTTTTCATTTAAAAGTTATAGTTTTTACATTCCATATTTGACCTCATACAAATCAAATTCAACCATCACAAATTTATTTTCTTCATTATTCATTTTATATGAATAATAAAAAAAAACATTAGGTACTTATTAATGGTATCTATTTTCAAATTGATTTATTGAAAAAATAATATAATTATATGTAAAGATCACTAATTGAAATTATAAAAGTCAAATCGGAGAATAGATTGTATTTTATTGATTACAAAGATGGTTGAATTCAAAATTTCAAAGGGTTGAAGATCTGTATAAGGTATAATTTGAAGCCTTTAAGGCCCATTTTTATAGGAAAATTAGTCGATATTTTTCAAATTTATATAAAAATTTGAAAATTGTACATATTCGTAAATTAAAATAGGCAGAAAATTTTGTACAAATCAAAATACCGAAACGATCGACAAATCAACCCTCTCACCCCGAATTATTCGCAAATACACAAAACGTATCGCTTTTAATTCAATGGCGTAATTTTTGCGCCGCTAAATAAATCTTTTCAGTAAATAACGACGCACCGGTCGAAATTCATGCTTCGCTTGTTCAGCCATTCGATCGGAATTAATTCCCGCCGAGCTGGACACAACTTGGACGAGCGATTACCAGACGAGGGACAGTTCCGGGTGCTTTGTCCAAATAATAAAATTACCATCGCCAAAGTGGTCGGTTATGATAGTCGCACATGGGGAAGTCCGGGTATGGTGTGGTGGTTCTTGCTCTTTTGTGATGTGTGTGTGTGTGTGTGTGTGTGTGAAGGTTTGGTTGTTTTTTGGTGGTTGTGGGAGTGGATTTGATGAAGTTTGGTTTGAGTTTGTTGGAAAAGGTTGAGGAAAGGGGTGCTGAAATTGGTGTGTGACATGCTGAGAAGTCGAAGATGAAAGGGTTTTTAGGTGTAGGAATAAATTATGCAATTAATTAATTTGATTAAAATAAGTCCAGGTTTTGCATTTCAAACCATTTAAAATCAATATTAAACTTATCAAAGTCAACTGTTGGAAAGTATTGTTAAGAGTGTAATCAATGAACAAGTTTAAAAGATTGAATTTGGAGGGCAAAACCTGTATAATTATTTCGATTAAAATTGATGATAATTTGAAAATGTTGACTTAATCGCATTGGTTTCTGAATGACTTGTGATCTTAAGAAATATTTCAAGAATTGAAATTTTGAGAAAATTTTTAAGTACTTTGGGATAGAATTAATAATAATTTTAAGATATCAATAAATTTTCAATTTAGTATATGTATAAAAAATATAATTAGGAAATTAAGAAATATGTTATATTTGATTATGCTCAGATATTAATTTGAGCCTTGTGAATAAGGATGATTTCTGATTCGATGAGGAAATATTCGCATTCCTTTCAATCTTTAGAAATGCATATAACGTACATTTTCGTACATGAGAAAATTTTCGAAATTATTATTACAAAACAAGATTAAAATACAGCAAACTCTCTTCGTGTAATATCTTCGAGTTTCTGATTTCATCTCTTCTTTACTTTTCAAAAAATCCTTTTACTCCCACATCATCTTGCACCACCCGCATGAAAACGAACCCAGCAACTCGGCGTACCAAACAAAACCATCTTTTCTCAACAAACGAAAACAAAATTACCCAGCAATCAACACCACCCAAACCCAAGAACACCCCAAACCCCATCGAACAACACAAAAGAACCCATCAACAATCAAACCCCCCCAAAAAAAAATCAACAACAACCCGCCCACCGACAATCGTATCGCGATATTTCAAACTCAAAATAGCGCTCGATTATTATTCATGATTTTCAGCGTGCGAAACTGCGTGTTTACATGCAAAACAAAAAAGGCGAATGTACCGCAATGATAAAATTTCATTTCGAATAAATTATACGGCGGATGGACCGCAATTTGAGCGTGTATTGTGCAATATTGATCACGTGCGTGCGGCTTAATTGCTTCGGGGGATTCGACGTATCGCTGTTTCCCCAAAACTAATTCCCGTTTCGACGAGATGCACTTATTGTCCTCGTTGTCCTGTTCTGTTGCGGCTTGTTATCGTTTTTGATTCGAATCCGATTGTGGTTGTATGATTTCGGGTTGTGCTGACCGATTTTGTGCGTATTTGGGTGTGTATTGTTTGCGAAATTGCTTAGTTCGCGTACGAAGCAAAAGATTAAGCGTCGTATACGAACCATATAGTGGAATAGGGCTATTTGATGAAAATTTTGGCTTCTTCCTTTTCATTATTTTCATTTCTATAACCCTTCATCTTCATGATCTTTTAAGTGGCAATGATTAGGTTTAAGCTTTAATAGTTTATACATAAAACTAAATTTTCATTAAAAAACTAAATTTCAAAAAAAAATCAATAAAGCACGATCTCGTTTATATTTTTCGCATATAAATCAAATTTGTTTTGCGTCTTATGTGAACTAAATAATTTTGCAAACAACGCGTATAATATGTAAATTGAAAGAAATGTTTCTTTATATAGTTTTAAATTTATAGACTTAGATGGATATAATGATATGTTTGAAATGCTATGGATTTCGATAGAGTGTTTTAATTATGCAAATTAATTAATTGATTGTGTTTGAAATAAATTTTTATTCATATACATAATTTTAAGTATTCAAATTGATGCAGTTTAGTAACCGTTCTAATAATATTGATTTAAAAGAATATATTAAATTATTATATTCGGATGTTATTATAACAATGTGTTGGGTTGGGTGTGTAGTTGAAGATCCTTGCATATTTCATCGTTTGATAATTATATTCTAATCCTCATATCTAGGTAGGGCAGATTGCTTATTCGATTTGTAAGCCAGGTTATTCGTATTTACTTTTTGATATTAATTGTGTATGCAAAGTATATTTGCTAATCTTAATTATTATTTAAAAATACACAAGCAAATGTAAGAAATGTATAAAGCAAATAAAATCGCCATTGTCCGCATAATATTAAGATAAATCCTTTGATATCTGAACTATGAAGAGGCTATGATTTATTAATTCAAAACTAAAAGCAGGAATTTATATACTTGAAGTTTTTTATCAAAAGTTAATTTGATTTTTCGTTGAGTCTGTATGTTCAGTTATGTTTTTCAATCAATTCTGTCCGATTTAAACAAATATAATTCCATTATGGACTTTATTTATTTAAATTAATTCAACGTTATACCGACATATTATATTGTACTGGAGAACATTCTCATAAGTTACGGTGATCAGTAAACAAGCAGTCAATACAATATTTTTATTTATCAGACTAATAATTTTCAAACTGGTATCTATTCTAATAAATATTTTCACATATCTCTTTTTATATCAATGAATAAAAAATCAAATTTGAAAATACAGTAATATGAAAGAAAAACCATAAATTTTTTAGTTTAAAATGTGATAAAAATATCATAGTAAATTCGAATTGTGAATTCAATATTTTTTCATGATTGAAATATGATTAATTAAATCCTAAATTGAGTCAGCGTATCCTAGACAAGCCTCATACATCAAACGAAATTTTATCTATAATAATTTCAATTTGAATACACGCTCGATCCATTGAATAAACTTTGCATATTTTATTGTGTATATTTTGCAAAATATTTCGCTAATAAATCTCGATCGTGTCGATTCGCGTTCCGCTAAAACGGCAAAACGTATCCGATACAGTTAAGTTAATCTCGTTCGCCAGAATTAACGATCTGCGTATACAAGTTTAATAACTTTTCGTGTTATTAAAGGTAATAAACTTCACATTGTTATTAAAATCAAAAAAATCTACCGCGTCGATACGCCGTTTTCCCATCGAAAAACTTATTCGATATATTGCGAATATTTTCAAAAGCCGATCGTTGCAATTGTAAAATACTAATTGTTTTACTTTTTGCGCAAAGATTTGGCACGAAACTTCGCTAATTACATAGTTTTGCGACGGCTGAAAAAGAAATGCACTTTCTAAATGCAAATTGAACGAGACGCCAGTAAACAATGCATCGTTTAATACCTACGCACACTTTTCGTTTGCGCACTATACACAATACTAGCGAACGTTGAATTTATAAATACACAAAATACAAACAGCCTTTGTCGTCTGTTCTATTAGCAAAAGGAGACGCGATAGACGGCGAAACGCCAAAACAAATAGACGTTAAAAACTTTCCGAAAAGGCTCCAAAGGGTTGCAATCTTCGCCTCTGTCTTTATATACTCTTATATATAAATAAAATATCCCGCGGAAACGCTTTCTTTCGAAAAGGAGCAGAAACAATCGCAAATATACCGACGGACGTGCACATTTAAACCGAGTACTTGCACCGACGAAAAACTGTTCCCGGAACGATTTTCTTCGCTCGAATTGAACATAGATTTGGGTTTTTCTTCTTTGCGCTTGATTGTTATGGTGTTTTAATATGGATAAGATCGTTGGATCGGATGGAATCGACGCTGCGAGCCTATGGGAATTCGGAGCGTTTTTACGCTTTTGAAAATTTAAACATGAGATTGATAATACGATTTAACAAATGAGTGTGTTTTATGGTTCGTGAAAATCGCTTAAGATATTTAAATAGAATTTCAGAATGTAAATGCTTCCTTTTTATTACATTTCACGCATACTTAATTATTCTATTGAAATCAAGCGATGTGTACGATTCTTTTAATTTTATATTTTAACAAAAATAATTGGTGATTCATTGAATCAATATAATATAAATATTTATTTTATCGCGTTTTTTGTGAAATTGAACGTTGTTTATTTATGTGCTGACCTTTTTCGTTGGTGTTATTAAAAAGTAAATGTTTAACGTCACCTGTCGAATATGACAGTTGACGTGTTTTACAATGTATCTATGAAAGACTGGAAAAGGCTTATATAGTTGACACATGATACAGCAATTTGATTTTAAAGGATGTTAAAGATCACAGATGTAAAACTCAGCTTTTTATGTTATAAAAAAGCACATTATTTAAGATAATAGTCGAGAAATTGCAAGTCAAAATAATTATTTTAATACTAATGTCAATTGTCGAGAAATTTCTAGTTTATTTAATACTAATTTTTAATGTTACTTGAACGTTGTTTGAATTTCACAAAAAACGCAAAATTTTTTGCGTTTTTCACAAACGTCGCGTAACATAAATACATTTCAAAATAAAAAAATACTAATTAAATTAAATTAAAAAATAGAACAAATCACATGTGATCAAAACATCTGTCGCTGCGTTGAAATCGATACGAAGAATTTTCCAACTCGTTTGTTTGTCTGTTTTTCCTCGTGCGACTGCATTGCGGAAAATTGATCTGAATACATCATCAAACTGCATCAAGTTAACAACCCTCATTAGCATTATTGTTCTCTCACTAATTTCACCGGCGGGGGTCGGAGTGCTTTTAATCACATTATTACGCACACGTCCATTCATATAACCCGTTTTGAAATTGTAGCTGGAAAAAAAATCGCCTGCATAATTTCCGAAACTTTTGAGACGCTAACTCGACAGGTCGATCTGCGATAAACGCTTTTTTTCGAGTTGAAAAAAATTGTATATGTTTTACTGTTATCTTCAAGAGTCACGGTAACGAGCTGCTGAAACGCGAGCCTTTTATATACGAACGCAATAATTGAGATGTGTTTGTTGAAATTTCATATAGATTTATTCTAGATTTTGCTGATTAGGAGTTGGAGCTGTTTGCGAATTTTCGCAACTTTTAATGCGGATAAAATATGTTTATTTCGTGCATCGAAACGGTAGTGTGATTTTTATGAATCGCGTAAAAATAGGCTTTTCGTATTTTTATATATTCAATTAACGTTTATGCAAATCTAACTTAATTATCTTTAATATTTAAATTTAAATATTTTAAAAGATTCTTTTATACTATAGGATTAAGTCAGTATAAATTACTAAAAGGCTAAAATTTTGGATGATGATTATGTATGAAGCACGTGTGAAAGGTGCAAAATTCAAAATGCGAACTCGTTTTATTATCCGGAAAATATATGTTTAAATGTTTATTTTGAATCGTTTTTACAACACTGTTTTTATGCTAAGTATTCTAAAGTTGGAATGTTTTATTGAAAACGAGTTCAATATCTTTATTTTTATCTTACGTATACTTTAAGCTGAATAATATTTAGTTAATAACTCATTTGGTTAGCGGACCATTATATTAGCTCGATTTTTCGCAATTTGAATCGTATCTAATTGCAAAATAATTACGTTTGATAAACTTAATTGTCTTAAGATAATGGCATACACCATATAGAGAGCCATATGTGACTTGATGTGAACTGACATCAAATTAATTAATATAACACAAAAAAATCAAAATTGCATGAACTTCGCATTAATATAATTTAATGAACAATTATTCATTTCGTAACGTTTACGTTATCGATGTTAAATAGTGCATCAAAATTTATTTTTGCACATCATAACGCGTGCGTAATTTAGTAATTAATACAAAATAACAAAACGCAGAATTTAAAATGATTTGCATACATTTGAATTTGCACAATTCAAGTACATAATATATTAAATTTAATTAAATATATAAATATATTATATATAAGTTGTTACTTACCAATAACAAATCTTAATGAAAATTTAATACCGGGATTTATGTGTAATATAAATTTTAGTAGTAGTGTGACAAAACCGAGGTTTGCAGGATTAAATTTTTGTTAATTATAATTCCAGATTTGAATACAAAATCGCATTATTCAAAAGCAAACATTCAACACCGATTCTGTTGTAAACACAAAAAGATTTCGGGATTAAAAATTCATTCTGGATCTTAGAAATAACTGTAGTCAGAAGGACCCTTCTTAAATTAAAAAAAATAATTACAAATTATATTTTATTATGTCGAGATATGACAAACTATTGTGAATAAGCCCTTTGAACTTGTTCACATATAAAAAAACAATAGCATTTTGTATCGCATATATGTATATAAAAATTTATGTTTTGGCTCCCCCTAAAAAATCCTAGCTACAACTTTGATCCTTCACTGATTCAATCAAAATTCTTCAACTTAACACCGATCCTTAAATGAGATATGCGATTCAAAACACTACCAAACATAAATCTACACATTAAAATTACCCAAAAACCACTTAAGATTCCCGAAGAGGGCAATTGCACTCTCGAAAACAAATCTTTCATTAACCATATACCAATTCAATCAAAATTCTTCAACCAAAAACCAATCATCAAATTTAAAAGAGATGCTAATACAACAGACGGACTCCAATGTATTACTCGAAAACCAACAGTTTGTCATTTAAAATAAGTATCCCAACTGCTCGATAGATGGACTAAATGTCAAGTTGACAGATCGTATTTGCGTATATATCTCTGTGCTTACGATACATGATGATGGCGTCATTAAGGAAAATTACGGAAACGTCAAATGTCATCTATTTGACATTAGAATCACTTTTTCAATTTGTTCTATTTTTCACTTTATAGATATGTCGTTGAGAATGATCTCAAAGGGATTGCGTCCATTCTGCATAATATTTGTATATTTTATACGCGAATCACGTCCTGTGATCAATGAGATCGTCACGTGTACATCAACACATCATAAACAATCACCTTATTTCGCGCAACTTTGACATTTGAGGTTATACATTACTGATGGACGCGAATAAAATCTATCACTTCAATAGACATTCGACGTTTCCTTAATTTTCTTTAATCATGCCATCATCACGTATCGTAACCACTGAGATATATACGCGAATACGATCTGTCAGCTTGACATTTAGTCCATCTATCGAGCAGTTGCGATACTTATTTTAAATGACAAACTGTTGGCTTTTGAACGATACGTTGGCGTCCGTCCGTTGTATTAGCACCTAAAAAGGTTATTAAGAACACTACCGAATATAAATCCACACACTTGCATTACCCAAAGAGTACTTAAGGCCCGTTAGGAGCGCAATTGCACTTGCACAGACAGATATAATATGCGGCGTGTATGGCCCAAATGCACCAGGATGCACCCAAAAGCGCAATCACACGAATAAATAGTCGGCACCCGAATGTGCACAGGGTGGAAGGAAAAACCCATGCTGCAATTTCGTCACACAATAATAGTCACAGCCCTTTGTGGCCGCCGAGCACGCCCCGAATAGAACCAAAAAAAAATATTTTGCGACGGTGAATTGTTTTGTTGGGTGTTTAGGTTTGAATGGTGCAGTTTTATGGGTTTTCGTTTAAAAATGTAATTCACGTATTGTAGGAAGCTTAAGATTTGTTTGGATTTTGTATTATAAAAAAAATCTTTGTATCATAACTGATTTTTATATATGTACGGTATACCGTTAATATTTTTTCACTTTGTTTGTCTATTCGAATCAAATTACGTTACGATATAATAAGGTTCATGTTTTTTTTTAAATACGCGTCTGTTTGATATTCATTGGGCTACCATTAGTGATTAAATATTTCATCATCATATTCAATTTAAATAACGTTGATCAAGATTCCAATTACAAGATTTGATTTATTTTTATTAAAAAAAATTCAACTCTCAATCATCTCTTTCAAACATTTTGCTTAATTTCTTAATAAGTATATATATAATACAGTGAGTCTCCGATTTTACGTATCCAGAATTCACAGATCAATTTTTGCAATCCCGAATACCCAATTTTTTTAATTTTATGCTTCCAGTCAACATTTTCTATCTAAAAACTTTGTTTTTTGTCGATCCTTTCAAAAATGCGAACAGGTTTTCCCGTACAAGATATTGAAATTAATATTATAATAAAAATCAAGAATAATAATTCAATTATAAACTTTCAATGCACTGATTCTCAATAATTATTGTAATAAAGTTAAAGTTACATGCGATACGGTAATTAGATGGATATAATCAATTAGCATATTCATATTCGAACTCTTCTTAATATAATAAAATTCTAATGGTAACTTCTATGGAATTTATATAGGGGTATATATGAAGTGAACATTCACCGATAAACTATGAGCTTCAAGACTTCATCCCCGTATAAAAATGCATAATGTTCGTCGATGGTTAAAAAAATGCATATGGTTTTCTAAATTTTTCCGCTGCAACGTGATTTGCATAGTGATTTAGGTCACGGCTGTCCGCCAATACGTAAAATTCGACTGTTAGAATTTTTTGCCGCGCCGATGAACCGCGTGTTTAATTCTCTCTCGTTTTTTCACCCATTTTTATTTTCCTTTTTAGCATTTTTCTATCGGTTCGTTACAATGGAGCATGTCTGATTTCGGACGCCGATTTAAAAATGTAAAATTTTGGAGCGCGTGCCGCGTTTTAAATCAAAGGATAACTTGGTTCGACGTCGCGGAAAATTTCAAAAATCAGACATTTTGAATACTCGATCGATGGTCATTTGAATTTGAATCAGAATTTATTTTTAATTGACATGTGAATAATATATATGATGTAGAGCGGTTCAGAAAATTAAAACGCTTTCTTTATATAATACCTATATATTATATATAGAGTAATTGCACGCGATCGAAATGCGATATTGTAATTGATTTCGATTTGAATACAATATACACACACACACATAGAACCTTGCACAGACTGCGAGAAGAACGAAGT
>JAOXNN020000057.1:50554-65525 GCA_028571205.2 Hydropsyche betteni | reverse complement strand
TTATATTACAAATTAAATTTATCATAATTTCATGAAATGAAAATGTGGAAAATTCTGCTTTTAAGTACATTTAATAGTACTTTTAAGGCATTTTTTCATATATATATACGTGTATAAAAAGTCAATTTAATGTTTTTGTATAAAAAATATAATTTTGGTGTAGGTTTTTTTATTCCAAATTAAACATTTTTGAAATTAAATTTAACTTTTTATACTTCAATCTTTCGCAAGTCAAATCGAATCATCGGGAAGTATTATTCAGATCATTTTCATATAAATTCATTAAATTGATTTTGATAATCTTATTGTTAGTTGGAGATTTTTTGATATAATAAATTACATTTTTTAATAAACCAATCTGAAAACAAGTACCATGTATATGTACTTATCGTTTCTTATACAATATATTTTTCACGAAATCATAAAAAATGGATAAACGAATAAAATAAATTTGCGATAGCTGAATCTGATTTATAAAAGGTTCAACTTTTATTTAATGTTTAAAAAATTAAACAAGAAATTCAAAATTTCGAGTTTAAAGCGCAAAAGCTGTAAAAAAAAACCCCCTCCATTCCACAATTTGAACGACCCGAACAACTGATCAAAATCGAATCGTCACGAAGCGCTCCGACATTAAGAAAAAACGTCAATACCACTTTTTCAACTCGGCACAACAGCTATGCGACTTTTTTCCACCACGTCTAGGACCAGTCCGCGGATATTTCGGCGGCAAGATCGCCATGACCTTTGGTCCCCGTCTGTGTCCAAAGGCCAATTAGGCCAGTGGGACGCGCCAGTTCGCCGGTCAAAGCGAATCCGCTGAATAATGCCGTTGTAATGCATTCTAGATTAATGGAAAATCTGCTGCGTCGTGCGATACGCCATATAATTAATTTCGGAACTGGACGAAAATAAATTGGTGGAACTGGCCGGCGTTTCCGATCGTTGCGCGTTGGAGGCTGCTTTTCGTTGGCGTTTTGTCGGAGGTGTGAGGTGGTTAATGGGGGTATTTTCGGATCGCGATGAGGTTTGATGTGTTGTGCGAACGGAGGTTTTCTTCTAATTATGTGCTGTTTATGTTAATTGAATTTGAATGGGGTTTTATGCAGATTTTGTTCGAGTTGAGAATTTTCGCAATTTCATGATGAGTGCGTGTGCTCATGATTCGAAATTAATAAATTTAATTGCTCGTTTTTATAATTATTAGTGGATATTACAGTTTTGTGATTTTAATGCATATGTTTGAATATTTTAAATTAGAATTTGAAAAAAATATAGTGTAAAACTATCGTATTTTGTACATGAAATTTTCATCTGATCGTTTTTTTTAATGTCAAATTTGATTTAGTTTTTATTCTTATAAAATCAATCGAAAAGATAGCATGTTGAGACTGAAATATATTGCAATAGACTTTTACATTCTAAATTCGTTTAATTTTTCTATGAGGATATGCATGGCTATAGTAGAGGGGGAGGAGAGAATATGCCCCCTCTGAATTTAAAAAGTAATCATTGATCAAATTACTAAATTAAATTAAATTACAAGACTTATGTTAAGATATATCTAAATCAATTCTTTGAATGCTTTGACTTTACATTCACATGAAAAAAACAGCATATTTTCATTGCTTGAAATCACAAAGTTGTATTCCCTCCTCTCTAAAAAACACCTATCTACGGCCATGGGATTTCGTTTTAAAGGCATTTCAATCCAAAATATTATTTTTACATCAATTCACGTATTGATTTACATACAAAAACAATATCTACAACAAATCAATCAAACACTAAAAAAATTTTAACAACATCATTTCTACACAATTGATCGCACGCACACCAAACGACACACAACAACCCAATTTCCACCATACAAAAACCGACACAACCTTCACGTCCACACATCCGCAACACAAAACAACCGCACACAACAGAAAAACAAAATCGAACTTCCACAAAACGAGACCGTTCGCTGACCCTTTCCATAGCTGAAGTTCCGCGGAACAGGAAGGCTGTACCGAGCCGGAGTATCTTGTTCCGGACGCGCTGCGACAAAGCGCAATCTACGACAGTCGGCATATGCAATAAGTTCGCCGGCTGTAAACTCCGGCTGTAAATTCCAGCATGTCTGGAAAGTGGCTACTGTTCTCTGTTGAGGACCCCTGGCTTTCAGTCAGATAAGCCCGATGTGGTGGTCCGCGGTTGAGAGTCTCTGGCACGCGAAGACGCGTTTCGTATGGGGTGTGTGTAGGTTATTTTTTTTTTTTGGGGGGACGGATTGCGAAATGGTTGTTTTGGTGTGGAGGATTTTTTCAATTGAATAATGCAGACGGTGGTTTGTTTTAATACCGGAATTATCAATCGATTTTTCGTGAAAGGTTAAAACGGATTTTTTGATGAGAATCGTTTGATATATTTTGTTCTCTTGCGGTTATTTAAACGAAATTTTAAAAATAAAATTTTTAGATTCTCAAAATTTACAATATAAAATAAACTTTTACTTTAATAGATTGAAAGTTTGATTAAAATATCGTTATACAGTATATTATAGTATAGGCCTCGGCAACCTATGACCCGCGGGTCGCTAAGTAACCCGTTTGATGATTTCAAGTGACCCATTAAATTAATTATTGTTGATTATTAATTATTTTCTCAATAAAATTTTTAATATTATCCACTAAAAACTGTTTTAAAATTTACCTACTAAAAATAAGTATTGACCCAAAACATTCAAACGAGTCAAATTTTGGTTGTTTCTGACCCGCGACCAAAGAAGGTTGCTGAGGTCTGCAGTATATATACGGTAAATAGTCACCAGTTTCGATGGAATATGTCAGATTTTTATTAATTGGTTAAAGTCAAAGGGTAATCTAAGAATCGAGACATAAAAAATTACAATCAAAAAACACAATCATTGTTATTGATTGATTTTGTACTTTGAAACACCAAAATTTTTGATTTTATCGATCTTGAAATATCCGAATATAAACATCGAATTCTTCAGAATATTTCTATTCCAAAAGCAATCGCTGAACATCTGAAACAACATTTTCAAATTATCAAAGAATAACATTGAAAAAGTCGATAGTTTATTTCCGGATGGTTAGCGAACTCAAAGTATCGCTACGAAAATCTATTCAAAATCGTTAAAATACTTTTAAAAGAACTCAAAAGTAAATCACCGAAAAAGAAACTATCGGATGTACTTTAATTTAAAATTCACCTCTGGATTCTTTCACACTCCTAATTTTAAGATGTCTCGAAGCTTTTCAGTGAATGTATAATATCGCAGCATAATATATCCCAGTCGCAATTCGTTTGATCTTCAAGTTTTCCTACTTTTATTTTTTAAAGTACTTTTGTACAACTAGGCCTTGTTTGGAATGAATACGATGTGAATTACCCGTCTAGACTAGTTCGAGAATTTCAACGTGGAAAATTTGCATTCCGGGTAAAATGGTTACACACTATCAAATATTGTAATTTCAACTATTTTAAATTACTTATTCAAATCGCATTCTAAAAACATAAATTTTATTTTAATATACAATAGACATATATTATTAATTGCGATACATGTCCTAATTTAAATTCAATACAAAAAAACTGATAGTCATCCGCATTAATTTCGATTCTTTGTGAATTTATTAAAATGCAAATATTTCGCAATTATAAAATTGTGTAGTCTAAAAATATTCATCACGAACTGCAACCATGACCCTATGCGAAACCCAATCGCGATAATTATTCAACTTTTTCCCATTTATATTAGACAACGTGTAATAATACAGAGATGACTTAATACATCGGCGAACATTTTCTCATACGTGGAATTAAAAACACACAACTATTCATATAATAAGTGTTTGGATTCGCGAAAATAATACAGTTATTCGAACGACGACAAAACAATGGGCACAATGCGAATCGAGCCAATCATATTTTTAATTTCAAAAGGCTTTCGGCAAGCCCCTTATCGTTTACGCTCCTCTAACGCCGGAAAAGAATTGAATTTACAACACATTACAACATTATAAATGCATGAGAATGTCTTGTAATCGAAAAAAACCTCGTTAGCGAGGAACGTCCGCGCACCGCTTCTAATTGCGATATTTTAGAGTTACGCTTTTGTTTTTGCATAAATCTGAAACTTACGAGTCGCCATTATCTCGCGGCCAATTAACTATGCAAATCTGCGCTGACTTTTTTCGAATTAAAAACAATATATTAATGTATATAATTTCAATGTGAGTACTTTGGAAATTATGCAAAGGTTTCTATGGGACTTTTATATACAGATTTTTTATATACTCCAAATTCAATCTTTTACAAAATCAAATTGGCCCATTGAAAAGTGTAATTCAGACCGTTTTCATAATAATCAATGAAATATGATCTATACTTTGATAATCTAATGTGTCTTTTGTAAATTTTTATATACATCATTTATTATTGTATATTTTTTAATAAATCAATTTGAAAATAGGTACAATAGATATGTAGGTACTTAATGTTAATTTTATATTTTTTCAAGAAATCATAAAAAAAAATTAAAAATGAAGAAAAAAATTTGAAATTATTGAGTTTGATTTGTTAAAGGATTAATTTGATTTGTATAAGATTGAATTTGATGTGTAAAAGCTACAATAAAAGACACTTCCAATTCGAACAAAAAACTTGAATTTGATTCATACATGTTTTATACTTCAAATTAAACTACTAGAAAGTATTAATACCGTCATTTTAGTAATCAATTAAATTAATTACTATGAATTCTCGTTGATTTATCGAATTTCATAGATAAAAAAAAACATTGAATTTACTGTAATGCACTGTTCAGTTTGAAAACTGTAATGAATTTCGCAACGAATTCACACACAACAATCACCATCAAATACAACAAAAATTAAGTAAACACATTCACAAACGACAAACACCACCCCAAACACGTCAAAACCTATCCGAAAAAAATAAATATAATAAACAACAATCCGCACAATTAAAACGGACACGAACGAGAACGTTCATTCGGCGCGTTGCGGTTTACCCGTTCGGAATTGCGCGACTTCATTTCGCTAATTGGCCGCGGGAGAGGGGCACGGTTGCGGGGAGGGGGACGTTTTTGTGTTATACAATAATACACTTTCGCGTTTATTAATTGCAAAAATTAATTTTTAATCCGGCCGATCGGCGTCCCGTCAATTTGGCGCGCTTTTGTCCGCGGTCGGGTCGGTTTCGCGCGCAATTCCGTCCAACTTTCGTATAATGAAATTATTCAATTGTTCGATCGGGGGTGGGTTTACAGTGAATTCTTGATTTATATGTCTTTTTTTATGGTGGTTAAGCTTTGTCAGATTTAATCAAGAAAATTTGGATTATCGAAAGCTTGGATTTTCGATGATTAAACGGAAAGCTCGTTCCTTGGAATGAACGTAATATAAGCTGCATATGATGACGATAAAATGAATTAAGTTTGACTGTATCAAAAAAGTTTTGGTTAAAAAAAACATTATCATGTTATAAAGTTCATTATGGAATAATATTATCGTTGGATATTTTGAGGAAAAGTTGAATTTTAATTTTCGTATAGAATAAGTGTACCTAATACATAGTTATTCAGTGGATGGTGATTTTTTTTATGTTGAAATTCAAATATGTTCATTGTATATCGTTGAACAATTTGTTTCACCGAATCAATAGCAAATTGATGAGCACACTGTATTTTTCAGATATCACATCCAATTATAGGCTGCGGGCGAAAATTATACCGATATTGAAATTTTTGATTATGGAGAGATCAACGCGTGCGGTGAAAAATGACAATCGAATTTAACTGAACGTGTTCCGAATTTTCGCCAAAGCACAAAACATCAAACCGCCCAAATGTGTGCGTTTTTCATACATTTTTTTTAATTGTGTATTTACTCCGAACAATGGCCGAGCGATAATTGGCGTCGCGGTTAAAATTAACCGACCTTATAATTATCGTAATTTCATCGAGTTAATATTGCGGCGTGGCACGAAGAATTTAACCGAGTCGTTATTTTTTTTTGATCTTTGATATTTCTGCTCGTTTACACTCGTGTCCTCAAATGTTAATTCTCTTAGAAACCGCAATCTTTCAATTTGCAAATTTTTATCACGGATCGTGTTTTTTGCGCTTATTTTTTGTTTGTATGAAATATGGAAAGTTTTAATGATGTAATTTGTATACATTTTTTTGTTGATGTATAACTTATTGATCTTACATTTGTGTACGATAAATAGTTGTCTTTTTTTGTATGTTTCGAAAGATTAAGTTTTCATTCTTTATAATGAAAAAATTAACGTTATTCGATATTGCGAAATACTTATAATTTTTTTTAAATTATCCATTAGATAGGATAAATTCGAAATTAAATCAAAATTAAACATTTATTTTGATAAAAATAATAATTGAAGACATTCATCAAATAATAAAATACACATAGCATAAATATTCAACGATATTATCGATATAACAATTAAAATTAGACAGAACTCAGATTAAAATATAGAACGATTTATACGCTCCACTTACCATTCGAATTTGATACGTTTTAGTTCAACTAACAATCATCCAATTCAATTTCGCAAAATAACCTAATTCTATTATATTAAATTTTCAGTAAAGCATTAACGGAATTTATAGGCTCGAATAAAAAAAAACCTTTACACAAACAAACGGTATCATATATAATATATAGATAAAATTTCAAAACTGTTATTTAATTTATCGGATATGAGTCTTCGAATTTTTTAAATCCCAATCTATTATTTACGAACTTTTCCAGACATTATGGGCTCGATTATAAAAAAACCGTATCAATATATAATATTCGATAAAATTCAAAAACTGTTATTCAATTTATCGGATATGGGAGTCTTAGGATTTTTTTAGGCCCCAATCTGCTGTTGACGAACTTTTCCTACGCACTTGGCACATAAAAAATATATTATAATTAGCATCGAACGGTAAAGCGTCTTGGACCATCGGACGACACGAAACAGAACCATCTTCGACTCCTAGTCATTCAGAAAAAAATTTTGTAGGTCTTCATCCGTTGTTGTGTTTAACATTGGCCGTGTGTTGTCGCGGAACCGTTGCAAACCAACGGAAACCGACAAACACCTGTTATGCCGACGGCCAAGAAGTGAAGTTCATCCTCGGCCAGACGATGGTCGCTTTTGAATTTCGCACATAATGCCAACCTAGATGCGGGAAAATTTAGTCGGGAGCGTCTCGGAAATTTCCCTTGTACAAACTGTGCATGTGCCGCGAAAGCGCGAGGAGCTATGGGCACTTTCTGTAGGGAGTCGAACTTCGCTTCGCCGTCTTTGGACCGTTCCAAAGTGGAATTTAAAATACGGTTTTGACTGTCTGAAGCACGACAATGTACTGTATCACTTAAAGCTTTCGATGTGAAAAAAATTATCAAAGAAAGAGTGCGATTTGGTGGTGTTCGAGTAGGGTTTTGCATGTGTTCGATTTGTATGGTAGTGATCGATTGAATATTTTATTCCGAAATAGAGAAGTTGCTTTTTTTAAATAAAATAAATAGTATATGGTTCCAAAAACGTTTATTTTTTATAATAAATTTAATTATATTCTTTCAACTGTATTATGCAATAATTATATTCTGATTTGACTGAGCTTTAATTCAATATTGGTGGAACGTTTTAAAATGGTGCAAAAAATATTACAAGCAATTCGATTTAATTTGATATTTTAATATAACCGACAGCGTTTATTAAAAAAATAATTATTCGTTATTAAAATAAATTAACTTAAATGGAATCGACGCGCTAAGAAACGAAAAAAATTAACGAGGAAATTTAAACGTCCATTGTTCGAATAGAAATTGAAAATGACGATGAAGTGAAACAGAATAGACAATTTGCATACCGCTTAAACTACTCAAAATTCTTCAATACAAATTTATACGGAGTATACTCCGCGATTTATACGGAGCGTTTTCCACGTTAAAGTTACCGCCGCAGTTAAAATAGCAGTTACACGAGCTTTTTCATACCGGCCCAGTATATCTGTATCTGAATGTGCAATATAAACAGTGACTGCGACTACCGCTATTACAAGGATTTTGCATAACAACACCTAAAGATAAGGACGAGGAATTGCGTGCCTTCGCATGCACGTTGCAGACACGTATTAAAATTCAGAGCACACTTCAAACTCGGTGCACTTTTTCGGAGAAAAGCCTAACCAAACTTTGTATCAGTTCAACGTCTTTATATATTTTATATACCGTGTTCATTTTCTTTTGGTTTCGATACTAAAAGGCTTTATGTTTGGTAGCGGTCTGCGGCCTTTATTAAACCAAGGAAGAAATTAATCAAAGGTCACAGGGCCGGACTCGAAATTGCATCGGTTTCCTTTCGTCGACGAGACGGAGGCCCTTTGACTCTTTTCTCGACGTTACACGAACCAAACAAAAGTGGCTTTATTGCTTTCGTAATCGCATTAGAAGCCAGGTCCGTTGTCGGCCATTGTGCTTCCGATATCATTTTTCGTAGCAAGAGAAAAGGCTTTCAATCGAAAACTATTGCTGCTTTCCAGTTATTGATTTAATTTCGCGTCTCGATTGCTTTATGTTGGACGTGCGCCTATTCGTGTCCTCTGCTTTCTTTGATTATTTTTAAATGTATTGTAGGGTATTGGATGTGATTTGATATATCGTAACGATTCTAAATAGTTTTTAAAAATAGATGTTCTTATTAAATTTTTAGCTTTCTTTTTGTATATTACATATATAGAGCCGCTATTCACGTCTCATGTCACTAAAATAACTTTCTAACGCAGGCACTCTGAAAGCCGAGCTTTAATCGAATATAAATCGTAATGTAGTTATCACTACGAATTAAACGATTTAAGAATATGAATAGTTAATAATACCAAACTAATTGTAAGTATAATAAAAAGCGATTAACGATTTTCGAAATAGATACTTAAAATAAATCGATCAAGTTACACAAATTGGCAAGACCGCTAACCACACCTTAATAGATACCTTTTAGAAAACCTTGAATCGTGATGATCCCGTTTCCGTGACACCATAATACACCGTACACGGAAACGTAACACACGCACCTCGAATCATCATCATCATCATCATTATTATTACGATTACGACATTTTTTTCGATCCTATTGTTCTAAATTGAATACGAAGGTTGCTTTAAACATACATCTATTAATTTTTAATATTAAATGGTGAGAAATATGCGCATATATCGATTTATAAATGCTATTAATACATTTTCATAAATATCATCATCTTCATTAGTAACTTGTTAGTTATCCATTGCAGGACAAGGTCTCATCAACTAATGTGACAAATTAGGTTATACCTTATTGGTTAAAAGGTTTTATAAATGAGTTTGAAAAAATAATCAAAGTTTAAGTTTGATTTAGGGTGATAGTGAATGTGACGATATTAGTGGTTGAAAACATGTCGAAATGTGTCATCGTGGTTTCATTGTCATTTTCACTTTCTCACTCTATGAGGATTTGTCCTAAAGGTTGAAAATTCAAAATAAATAGATGTATACTTATATATTCTTGCGCTTTCACTCATTCCCATTAAATTTCAAGTAATTATTTGTGTTTAAATTGTCGATATCGTTCACAGTCATTACAGGGGTTTTCTCTAAAATCCATGTATTCTTTCACTCACTCACTTTCATGGAGTTTCACCTAGTGATTATGTTTGCGCATACATTGTCGATATTGCTTATCCCAAAAGTTACAAGTACAAAAAAAATAAAGATACACCCATGTGTTTTTTCGCTGTCCCTCATAAAACTTCACCTTTACCCATACGCAATATTCAACGACAACGACCGACGATCGACCAATCATCTCGACATGTCCACCATGGGAACGACGAGATTTCAGACCAGCGCCCGTCACATCCCCACAACCACACCATCGCCTCGCTCGACAACCTCAACCTCGAGCCGTCGCACAACGACATAAAAATCCCCATGCAGCATCCGTCGCATTTCGGCAGCCTTGTGTTTTCACGGTCGAGCGGGCCGAGGCGGCGGCCATTGCCACCGTCTCGTCTAGCTGGCGTGTCTAGCCGCCATCTCCATCATCATGGTTTCGCGATGGTTCTTTCTCTGTCTCGATTGTTGGACGGTTCGCTCAGTGAAAGTGTACGTCGGGGCCGAGTAACGGACGCTCCTCATAGGCGAACCGTTTGGCCTTGGCGAGCGGCACACTTAACGCTGCGGACAATGCGATCGTGAGCATCTATCCGGTGATGCACCTGTTTTGTGCTCTTGGATGTGTCTGATTGGGTTTTGTTTCGGTTTGGAGTTGATAGTGATGGTTGATTGTGGGTTGAGTGTGGTTATGTAGGTGAAGAACGCGTTGGTTGTCTGTGTGGGGAGCTGGAGATGCACATATGTCAGTTAAGTTTAAGATGCGGTCTATCTCAAAAAATGCACCTGACGCATGCTCTTGGATGTATCTGATTGGGTTTTGTTTCGGTTTGGAGTTCATAGTGATGGTTGATTGTGGTTATGTGGGTGAAGAACGGGTTGGTTGTCCGTGCGGGGAGCTGGAGATGCACGTATGTTAGTTAAGTTTAAAATGCAGTCTATATCAGAAGATGCACCTGATGCATGCTCTTGGATATGTCTGATTGGATTTCGGTTCGGTTTGGAAGATGATAGTGATGGTTGATTGTGGGTTGAGTGTGGTTATGTGGGTGAAAAATTCGTTGTTTATCCGTTTGGAGAACTGGAGATGCACATGTGTCAGTTAAGTTTAAGATGCAGTCTATCTTAGAAAATGCACCTGACGCATGCTCTTGGATATGTCTAATTGGGTTTTGTTTCTGTTTGGAGTTGATAGTGATGGTTAATTGTGGGTTGAGTTTGGTTATGTGGGTGAAAAATTCTTTGTTTATCCGTTTGGAGAATTGAAGATGCACATATTTCAGTTAGGTTTAAGATGCAGTTTATCTTAGAAGATGTACCTGACGCATGCTCTTCGATGTGTCTGATTAGACTTCGGTTCTTTTTGGAAGATGATAGTGATGGTTGATTGTGGGTTGAATGTGGTTATTTTGGTGAAACATTCGTTGTTTATCCGCTTGAATAACTGGAGATGCACATATGTCAGTTAAGTTTAATATGCAGTCTATATCAGAAGATGTACCTGATGCATGCTCTTGGATATGTCTGATTGGGCTTCGGTTCGGTTTGGAGATGATAGTGATGGTTGATTGTAGGTTGAGTGTGGTCATGTGGGTGAAGAACGTGTTAGTTGTCCGTGTGAAGAACTGGAGATGCAAGTGTGTCAGATAAGTTTAAGATGCAGTTTATCTCAGAAGATGCACCGGTCTTGTGCTCATCCATGTGTCTGATTAGGTTTTGGTTCGGTTTGGAGGTGATAGTGATGGTTGATTGTGAGTTAAGTGTTGTTATGTGGGTGAAAAACGTGTTGGTTGTTCGTGTAGATATGCAAATATGTCAAAACACGTCAAAAATGAAGTCAATTGATGGTTGATTTACTACTGCGATCGTGCGCATCTATCTGATGATGCACCTGTCATCTGATTGGTTTTGGTTCGGTCTGGAGGTGATGGTGATAGTCGATTGTAGGTTAGGTGTTTTTCTGAACATGTTGGATGTTCGTTCGATGATGCACATATGTCAGATATATCTAATTGTAAGATGCGGTTGATTGATTGTTTAATTATTTTCGATGATGCACATTTGTCAAAATCCATTTAGATACATTCAAATTAGATTCTAATTATACGAGATATTCGAAAGAAATTGTATTGTAATTTAGTTCGATGGAATGTGAATTGACGATTGTTTTTATTTACTCACAAGATTGTTCATTCAAAGATGCATATTTATGATAACGTCAAAATCTAGTCAGACACATTTATTACAATAAATTGCCGTTTGATTTAAATGAACGTTAAGTTGAATAATGTTGTTGAACATTAAAAATTGTTCATTCAAAGATACAGATTAATTAAAATCTAATCAAATACATCCATGATTTATTCGCACAAAATTGCAGTTTGATTTAATTGAATGTGAAGTTGATGATGGTCATTTATTGAAAGGTCAGTCCATATGATTGATGTGCACTTGTTTTGAAGTGTTTTCGGATTTCAGATGTATTTAATTTTATACCGTATTCAATGAAGGTTGATTTTGGTATTTTTTTAGTCGTAACGATAGTCGAAAACTGAGTGCTAATAAAGCGAGATTTGCTGCTTGTCCGATTGATTAGTTTTCTCTGTGCAGAAGTGTGCTAATATTTATGGTAGTTTTTC
Source organism: Hydropsyche betteni (assembly GCA_028571205.2). Lineage (NCBI taxonomy): Eukaryota > Metazoa > Arthropoda > Insecta > Trichoptera > Hydropsychidae > Hydropsyche > Hydropsyche betteni. The sequence goes on along the minus strand of JAOXNN020000057.1, from coordinate 53,185 downwards.
AAATGAATCTAATGGCCCGGGCTTAGATCAAATATCAGTCTGTTTAACAAGCTTCTGCTTCATAATACTAATTTTGAAAGTGATTATATTGTTGAATCAAGTTTTTGAATTAATACTTACCAACCATTTTCTCTTTTATTGCTGAATCGACAAATTAGTACATACTTGTAAAGTATTTTAATAGGATCGTATACGAAGTAATGAATTTGGTCTGTCATTAAATATAATTTCCGTGAATTGAATGAATTTCACTTGTTAAAAAAGTAGTATGATAAAAGTAGATATTTTGTAATATAATATAAATGCTTATCACGCGGTAACACAAGGTATTAATTAGAAATAAATATAACTAGACAATATGATTTAAGATTTCATAATAATATATAATCTATATTAAAATATTGATAAATAATAACATTTAATACATAGAAATTAATTTTAAATGCTAATATAAAGCCAGCTGAAAAGCTATCCCTTTCAACATTTACCATTAATACATATGTAGATATCGCATTTAAAATATCGCTTGCATTTATTAATCCCGAATTTTAATATTAGAATAATCGCATTAACCGTTATTGAATTTCCACTTTCCAAACTACATATTAAAATTTTCCGAAAGCGCGAAAATGGCGCCTGAAATACGTGTTCGCGAAAATTTTCATATCGCGTCGCATTTTTCACGCGTTTATTCCGAAATGAAAATTTACAAACGCACACATTCGAACCTTATGCTTCGGATCGACCATTAACATTAATTATTCTTCCAAATTTTTGCAAAAAAAAATTGCGTTGCATAAGAAGAGAACTCCTCTCTCTTCGGCCACTTGGCAATTCCGCGGCTAAAACAGTTTGAAAGTTGAACGTCGACAAATTTATTCGCTATGACGAAACCAGATAACGGATGACAACGGGTTTGCGAATGTCGAAAAAAATTGTATTAGTCGAAAAGAAACGCGAGACCTAAACCTAAGAAACTCAACCTAGATTTCGCGCGAAATTCGCTTTCTCCCAATCGATTTTGAATATCACATCCGCCTGATGCAAAGTGTAAACTTGTTTAGATGATAAAATCGAGTCCTTGGCGATGTTAAAAATATCGATGATGGTACTACATAATTTTAATAGGAAACATTCGAAAATGTTAATATAATCATTGCAATTTCGGATACAGCGTTCATGGGATAGTCGGAGAACGTCTAGCCTAAACATGTTCAGCATATGTATACATAAACTTCGCCAATTAAACAGCTGTGTTTTGCACGGTATTGGTGTTAATACGTTGTCAAGGTTGTAACAATTTAGTGTTACATGTTCTGAAAAAAAAAACTGCAAGTACGACCCATTAAAGTTTGGAATGGATATGCGACCTTTTGGGCTTTGGAATTTTTAGTGCTCGATTTCGGCTCGTGCTTTAAAATCTAGGTCGTTCGATAATGTATAAAGCGTACAAGAGTGCAGTTTAGTCTGAAAAAAATGCGAGCGAAATTTACAGGTGATTCATTACGGCGAATGTGTGCGTTTTAATTAGTATTAACTGCTTTCACAATTATTTTATGAACACTTAAACGCCCGAGATTTATGTCAACGGTTAACCGTACTTTTTCGATTTGCCATAAAATTTTGTTCTAGCTTATGTAGAAATGAGGTTTATTGATTGAAAATATTATTTATCAATTATTAAAACTAATAGCGGATCATTTTTTGCCATGCTTGGATTCGAAATTTGTGAAAATATGTACATAATATAAAATCCTAATATGTCAATATATGATAATTTCATTGTAGATTTTAGAGGTTATGAAAGGACCAATCATTAATTTATTTTATATTATGTAGAAGGTACCTGAAGGTTATAAAAATTTCCGTTTTAAAAATGTATTCAATACGATATTTTTCTTGTTAAAAAATAAATACATCTTTTTCCACTTTTTCCAAAAAATTACAACTCTTCAAATTGTATAAACTATTTTAGTACTTCCGTTGCAACTTTCTTTAAAAATTCAGATTTCAACCCAAATTTTTTGCTTTTTAAATGTCTAAAAAAAAATGACACAAAAAATTAATTACATTGACATAAATAAACAAAAAGGTCTAATAAGGAAAAATAAAATTACCTTTCACATTCTATTTTATATATCTTTTAGGTACCCTAAATAATTAATATAATTTAAATAATAGACACATTCACATCTAATATTCGCTTAACTTTAATTAGCAACATGCGCTAATTATTCGACATCCATAATACGATTCAAATTAATATAAAACCATTCAACAGCAAAACTCCGCGAGAGCAAATCGAATAATCAGCGCATAAATATACAGTTTCTATAGATAGGAAATCGAAGATGTAAATTCAAATAACGTTCGAAGCTACTTTGTGATCATTTGTATATAAGTATTAGAAAATACACACGTATTAAAAACATATATATGTATATACACATTATATGCGAAAATTAGCATTCTATTTTCGTAGATCCTACAGTACGGATCTATACCGCTAGATGACACCGCTGGCCTGGCGAAAAAATCGCGAACAATTGCGCATAATAAATAAATAAATAACGCGCTAACGGCGTTGACGCAATTTGAGCGGTTCATGCGCCGTTTTGTTTGTGTTGATTG
>JAOXNN020000057.1:28499-38833 GCA_028571205.2 Hydropsyche betteni | reverse complement strand
CCCCCAAAGAAAAAAGTCACAAATACTCAAATCTGGTGAGCGCGCAGGCCACTCCACGTCACAATTCACAGAGACCATGCGCTGGGGAAACATTTTTCTTTGGGGGTACCTAAAGGAAAAAGTTTTTGAACAATGTCCACACACCCTGTAAGAACCTAAGGAAAGAATCAGAGACGAAGTTACGGCTATACCTATCCCAATGGGCCGAAAAGTGGTTGAAAACTTCCGGAATCGCCTTCAAGAATGTATCGCGGCTGACGGCCGCCATCTTAATGATGTCATCTTTAAAACTGAACGTAAAAAACTACATTGTCTACTGTATTGAACAATATAAATATGATTTCTGTATGTTGAATCGTGTTTGTTTTATATCCTTATATCCTTTGCGACTGATTCAAATCTTTTGCCCCACTCTGTATATACAAACATTCATTTTTATATGTAAATTTTTTTTCGATCAATTCGAATAATAGAGGTTCTACTGCACTCACCATCGATCCCTCACATTTATCTCAATTAATCAAAAAATTAAAAATAAAAACACTGAATTCGAAAACTGTATAGTTTTCCAAAACGAACTTGAGAACCTCAAAGGGACATTCAGCGACCAAACCCCATCACTCGCCCCCAAAAGGAAGAACCTTCCTCCACGACCAGTCCCTAGGAGAGTCCCTCTAATTTATTTGTTGTCGCCTCGGTTGGTTACCTACACGCTTCCAGTTTATGTATGCAACATGGCTCGCGTGCAATTCTGCATTGATTACCACGTGCACTTACAAATGCGCTGTGCAAGTGCACGTGCGCCGTCTGATTGAAAGGCTTCGTTTTGATATTGGGCGATGTTTTTGCAAGGGGTTTTCGGGTGTAAATCTGCAATCGAGAATTTGCATATTCGTTTCGGGTGTGATTTTTTTTTCGGGTGTGAAAATTGCACGTTTTTCGTCGGTGTTTGCGGGTTCGTTTTCGGTTTTGGATATAGTTTTGTTTGGTAAATATGCTTTTTTTTTCAAGCAAGAATTCTCAAAAAATTCTAGTTTTTCTTTATTTTCTGATAATTAATCGTGGTTTTTTAATACTTTTATTTCATATAGATTTTTGTATTTCTATTTAATGATTAAATACATAGTAAACAAACAAAAAAATAAGGTTTGTCTTCCATATTATTTTTCATATGGGAATTATTAGTGTGCTTGTGTGAGATTTTGAAATTTTTTTTTATCAAAAAAACAATAATAATAACTTGAAAACAATGATACTTTGAACTAACAATAAGGTATTTTTGGTATGATATATTCTAAATAACATGATCTATCACCTCTTTAAGGCTTTTTGAATCACCTGTATAAAGTTTTTTTTCTTTGTAGGTAGATATATGGTAATCGAAGCTCATTTCTCCATTTACAACATTTTTACCTACAACATTTCTGAAAACATATATATGTTTTATTTTATTAAGCCCAAAATTATTATAATTATAAAATAATACGATTCCACAATATTATAAGAAAAGCATAACCTAACCTAAAAAAAATAGTCCAACAATAGAAAAAACAAGAAATAAAAATTATAAATCATGTGAAAACACAAAGAAAAAAATATAAAGTTACAAATATTTAGTTTTGTAAAATTAGTTGATTATATAAGTTAGGTAGTGGGATTAAGGGTTTCTGTATTATCGGGGCTTAAGATTACAATGTACGTTGATTTAGCTGAATATTTTAACCGGATGTGGATGCAAAATCGCAATTTCCGCAACTAAACATTGTCAACAGCTCTGAAATTCGTCATCGGGTCCGGCTCTAGAATCAGGGCTTATTTGCTGAAAATTTGCATTGCGTCAAACCGACACATGTCGAGGACCGCTTATCGGACCTCTCAACATCGGTTTTCGTTACACGTTTACACCGATTCGATTTCACACTCAAATATATGCACATATATACATATTATATGTTCGGACCTGCTCAAACACGTCCATTAACTCTGCTAAATGCTTTCATATAGTCGGAAATATTCGAATATATTTAATTTTTTAACCGAGTATAATTGCAATTTTTAGTTTGATTTAAGATGGTTTCGTGTTATTTTTTTCGTTTCTTGTGAGTCATTGAGATATGTAGAAAAAGTGTTTTGTGTATATTATAGGTTGAAAGTCAACGTATCATAAATAAATGTTTTAAAATATAATACAAAGCATTTGAGAAACATAAAATGTGTTTTATGATGTTGAATTAGAAATTTTATGCATTCGAGTTCTATCATTAATAATATGCATATTCTTATATTGTGTAATAAATATTTTATTGACTATTAAAAAAAAAAAAGAATCGATTCATTCAAATCTTCGATGATTAGTCATTAATAGTATTTTTATAAAATCAACCATACAATTTTCCATTCGTAAAAACATGTTTTTTTCGATACACTTTCCGCTATTAAAAAAATCAGTAATAAATATTTCAAGATTATCTATAATGTAACAATCAACACAATATTAAAACACACATCAATACAAATATATTAAAATAAATTCGGTCATATAAATCTAATATAATTGAATATATTCAATGTAAATAGATGGAATTTTTCATTCACAGCCAAAAGTTAGAGTTCAAAGTTATTTCGCACATTTGACAGTTACATTTCCGAAACTAACAATGATCAGAAAAACTTTATCCTTCTACGGATATCGTATATATTACACACAATTACAATTATTTTTCGACAATCATTATCCATTCGAACACTCTTCTCCAGCAACCCATCACCATAACTTCCAAACACCATCACCAATCATCCACCAACATCACGATGTAAATCTGCGGAACACCACACATATAATACATATATAATATTATACTTCACCATACTTCACCATGGTTCGTTACACGTTACACCGCCAGCGCAAACGTCATACAGCACACGTGCGCATAGTGCATGGGCGCACGTGCATTATGCAACGGCTCGTCACCGTGCACCCTTTGCGAATTGAAAATTATTTGACCGAATTTCCATTAGGCGAGTGTAAAGTGGTTATGGAACTCTCTTTGTGTGTATGTTATGTCCACGGTGGTGTTTCATGTCCGCGACGAATTATGGCCGTTTTATTTTGCGGCGTGTCATTCGATTAGTATCGGTTTGAATATGTTTTGATGTTTCATAGGATTTTCGAGATTATATAGGATCTTTTTTTAAATTGGTTGATTGAGGAATTCAATTTTGTATATTTATAAATTTTTCTAATGTGAAGTTTTATTATTGGATTTTTTTTTTAAATATCGCTTGAAGTTGGAATGAATGATTTTTAGGATGTTGGTTAGTATTAGTAAAATATCTTTGGTGATTGGTTAGACAAATTAATGATGATGGTCTATTGGATGGCCGTATTACATGTTCCTTTGCTTTAATGATCGGTGGAAATTAATGTGTTTGACACAGTTGAAACCATTGATCTGTTCATCTATATATAATAATCATTGTGCGACAATAATGTATGTTAATCGTATGCAGTCCTTATAAAGTCTATTGTAGAACAAGATACGTACTAAATTTCTTCATTTCAAAACGAATTTGAATACCGAAATCATCTTAAATTAAATAGTCTTTTATGAAAATTACAACATTCAATACTTAATTTTAGTATGTTTAATAGGTTTTAGCATTCAACGAACTGATATTTCATAAACACCAATCGATGAATACAACGAAAACATTCCTCTTCTTGAACAGAAATATCTTTCCATTTCCTTTTCCGAAAATAACTCCCCATTCTACAATAAGCGCATCTTCCTTTCACTTTATCAGAAAGGGATTTCAAAGTTTTATAAAAAAAAAAACTATAATACATACAATATACTACGACCCATAAAAAACAGACTATTCAAAACACATCAACACCACCGCCAATTCCCACCGAACGCTTTCCGCAACCACTTCGAAACCAATCAAGCCCACGCATTAGCGTCCACAATCTTCACCCCCGCAATCTTCACCCCCACATAAATTTACAGGCACATCCAGCACTTAACGACACGCCATACCAGGACAATTACGCAAACGCTGACCGTGGAAAATCCCTCGCACTTTCCACGGGGGATGGCCGCCGGCTCCATTACACTGCGAGATGCACTTATTCAGATTGGACGCGCTACGTTCGGACGCATAAATAAATAAATAATGCCGCACTTTGTATATAAATAAATACAGTGCGCGTGCACACTTGCGAAATTAGCCGAGTTCGCTAATTTCGCACGGCGCGCCGCTTCCGTTGGCACAACTGCGCCGGAAAACGCTTTCGTTCGTTATTAAAGAGCGTTTCGGATTCGCGCTTAATTGTTTCGCTCGTTGTATGATTGCGGCTTGGGTGTTTTGTTTTCGATAGTATTGTGCATTTGTTTTTGAATTGTGAAGTATTGTCGTCATTTATATATAGAGTAATTGTAGGTGAAGTTCGTATAGATCTGTAATATAAATAGCAAAGTATTTTCGAAAACTATATCAATTAGCAGCTTCTTAGAAGATATACAGTTTCATGATGATGTGATTTAGTGATTATCGTCCACGTATCATATTAATAAAGACATGTTTGGCGATGGTTTTTGGTTTTTTCGTTATGCGAAATACACTCATGATTCAGGTGTATAAAACGAGGCTTTCTGTTTGCTTAATAAAAATATTTTTACTATCAATAGATAGAATAGAGTTATAATCAAAATTTTATAGCATTTTCCTATTCAAATAACTGCAGGAATGAATATGATAACCTTAAGAAATAAAATTTATCCTAGTATCACGAAATAAGACGTATCAGATTAGATCATTTGAAAAGTCACATAAAATTGGTTATAAAATATCATCATAAAGAATGTTAATGTTTATGATGATATTATTTTAATGATTTTATATTGAATACAAAATAATTTCAAAACCTTAATATCACAGAATTTCCGCATAAGTTTTAAAACAGAATTTTTATTTAGGAAATATTTTTGATTATGAAAATATGAGGGTATACTGTATTAATAATAAATAGAAGGCTGGGTAGAAGGCGAAACAAAAGTAGGTCAAGTAGAGAATTGAAATATGTAGTAGTAGGTTGACCATGTAGTGAGATGTATAGATCATAGATGAATACATGAAATGTTAGAATCTTAAAGCTGTTAAAAAATATGTAGTGAACGATGAATGGACGAAATCAAAAAGATAAACGGAATTTAGGACGAAAGAGGTCATTGTCTAATAAAATAAAAGTTGAATGATTGCATATGACGACGATAATGAAAGTGTTATTTTTTAGATAAGAAATTTATGATGTATTATCATAAGTTTAATTTTTTTTTACAATTGTAAAATATGGAAAAATAGCTTGCGAAAATTCTGAAGTCGAAACCATTTATTTACTAAATATTATATTTCATATCGATAAAATCGATAAAAATTAATGCGTTCTAATTAACTAATTGATTATAATATCAAAGTGAAATTTATATATTTGAAACAGAAATATAATTCAAAAATAAATTTTATAAAACTCCGCTTTGTTTACGATACGAAACAACTTCGTTTTGAAACGTCAGAAATATTTGTTGTAAATAAAACATCGTGAAGAAAACTCACGATAGAAATATTTACTGCAGATAAAATCGTGATATTTCAAAAATATGACGGCTCAATATGAAAACTCAATTTCAAACGATTTCTACATTTTCATTACTAAACAACACACATAGAAACCATAAATCGAATTAAATCTAAAAACATTTCGAATATATTCCGCGAAAATTCGAAGCCGGGAAACTCTACAAAACTCACGTATATTTATCGGCAAAAATAAGCGAATAAATTGCACATACAAAATGGAATAAAACATTTCAAAACAAACGCACGTACGTAATCGTAAACGGTAAATCACAACGGACGGTGCCCACCGAACTAATATTGTGTAAAGTCGAAATATACATTATTCATTTCGTCCTCGATTTTGTAAAACTCGTTTCTGCGTTTTTTTTCCGCCCAAATTTTCAAAAATGTCCAAACTTCGCCGCGGTATACTCGTATCTCAACATTTGCATGTAACTGTACAAATGTTCAGTACAGGATGTTCCTAAAACTAATAAAATATATTATATGACATGTCCGATTCATATATGTAGTGCGTCGTTTGTGAAATTTCTTAGACAGAATGCAAAACTTTGCATTGTAATTGTATACGAACAATATAGTGAAATGGCGTTTTGTTGATATTTTTCAATTGTCTTAATTATTCGAAATTTGAACTTATTTTTCATTTCTTTTCATTTTTAACGAAATATTAGCCTTGTAGATAACAACTAAAGTTTAAAATTAAAAAAAAAATACAACTTAAGCATTTACATTTTTGAAATCATGAAAAAAAGGAGTGTTGAAGCGAAAATAATTAAAAGAAATTAGTCCAAAATTTGATGAAAAACGTTTAAAAAGTTTCATTTCATTACATATATTATTCACATACGTAATATAATAATTATATAATATGAAAATAATCGATTTATTGAAGGGAAACTCTTTATTTTGCAATAATATATTATTAATATTTATGGGCGTTGTAAAAAATCTAAATTAAAAAAAAAAATTTTAATAAAAAAATGTTTTAATAATAGAGTAAGCGTTTTATATTTTCAATATGAAGTTATAAAAGATCATAAACATTGATAAGAATCGAATGTTTCTAATATTAAAAAAAAATATATATTTCCAATATAAAAATAGCATATAATATTTTAATTATATATTGTAACAATACTAAATGCCACATTTTCATCAATGAAACATTAAAACAACTCCAACAATACCAAACTTAGACACATTCTGTATTTATACATTCGTACGAAAGTTGATTATCGTACACGCAACGGTTTCGCTTGAACGAAACCATATTTCACGTTCAGCGCTTTGCCGCTGAAACGCTGAAACGGAAATATTAAAATTTTCACCGAACGTACATATTCTGTTTCGCACATGTACGCGAAACGCTAAGTGCGAAATAATACATCATCATTGTAAGCGATTTTACAAAACGTTAAATTCGTTTTAATATAGCGGGCCAGGTGTGCACGCTGCATTCGGCGGGACGTTCTTGATTTATAGACACGTGCTATTAAAAAATAAATATTTGCATTTGGAGGGGGGGGGGGACATTTGTGTTTGTGTCTGAAAATATCGTTGACGAGTTTCGTTTTGTGAAAATGAAGGATGAATTTGATCGGAATGAAAAAATGTGTGATTTTTCGATGTTCGGCGATGATTTTGATTTGGGAAAAATTTTGTTGCCGTTTTCGAGAGTGGTATAAGTTTATTTATTTATATTGTGAGATATTTGAAAATTTAATGCAAATAGGTGAGTATACGAAAATACACTATTTTGAGAATTAATTACGGTTGTATTATTATGGACTTATAATAAGCTAGTTCGAAAAGTAAATTACTTCACAAAGGTAACTAAAGATAAGCCTATCAATTAGCATAATGAATTCATTATCATTAATTAGAAATATGCAAGGAAATAAACTAACTATTTCTCTATATTTCAAAAAAACTTGTTTAATTATAATTGTCACGAATCGAATTATTCCACTTTGAAAAAAATTTTGCAAAAATATTATACAGCTTAACTAGTTTCGATAAATTCATGTGAATATTGTATACAATTGACAATGTGATTTAGAATATAAAAACTTATTTTTTTCCGAAAATTGACTTATACCACTTCAAAAAATAACGACTCAGTTGTATCAATAAATTCGATTTGTTAGTACAATAATAAAATTTGTATTTCGAATCATAACGGCTATCAAATCAAAAAATGTATAAAACAAATATTTTCAAACAGAGTTCAATCTATATTTTTTAAAGATCCTTACGCTTTTGTGTACATATGTAAAACCAAAATCCATTCAATTGGTACACCTTCGAATACCTCAAGCAGATTTCGGTTTTAATTGAATTCCGCTGTATTCACACTGCATATAATAAGAACATTAGTCGCGCTGTCACCAGAATTAAGTATGATTAAACACTCAGAACTAATTTTGCCGCCTTGTCACCTTTCAAAATTAAATTTAAACATAACGGTCAGCGTTCACACACTCCTTTAATTTGCCCAATTCAACAGAGTTCGGTGTTGAACGCGCACGTATGGGAAGAATGCAAAATTCGTTACACAGTTCGCAAACTATGCAACTGTTCAAACTATGTAACACAAATTGAATAACTGCACAGTGTTCACGTGTGAATTATTATAATAAAATTTTAAACGTTCAGTCGAAAGTTAAACAATTTGCGAGGAATTGCGCAGCTTCTTGGCGAATAATTCACCGAGTCGCTGTGTGTGTATTACGTTTTTTTTTCTATCCAGTCTTTCATACAATATAAATCCTGTAAAAGTTTCGCGAAATTTCGTTACGTTCTCAAAAAATGTTTTTACCATCGTCGAGATATATGTGTTTTGTTTTCGTGCACAAAAAGGCAAAACAACACGTGCATCCTGCGCGGCGCGAATGCAAACTTTTGTTCCTCCTTACGAAACATTTGTGCACATTTTCAGCTCGTCGTTTTGTCTCATATTTTCGACTGAGAATTTTTCATTAAATTTTTCAGCCAGCGCTTTGTATAAATCTCGAGTTCCGCATCGAAAACGGCAGAAGTCTTTCAGCTGAATTAATCCGGCGATCGATCGAAAGATGAATTCGAACATTTTTCGCAGTCTTTTGAAATTGTTTGTTCGGATAATTTTCGTTTTTGTGTAATGTGTGTTTGTTCGTCCGTGACCTATAATCCCGTTTGCTTAGTCGAGGTTTAAAACTGTAGTGTAACTGAGAAATTATTACGCTCCGTTTTATATGTCGTGGCTCGAGCGATAAGCTATTTTATCTATTCAAAGTATGCTGGTGCTATTCATTAGTTAAACTGGTAGGTTTACATTGAGTTTTTTAAATGTAGTAGAAACTTTTGAGAGTGAATCGAATAAATTCTGTTTTATGTATATGGTTTGAATAGACTATTATTAATTTTTCTTTTTTATTAATTTAATTCAATGCTTCTGGACTAAATTAAAAATTATTACATGCGATATACTTCGCTCAAGTATGGATTTAAATAAATTCAAGTAGTTATATAATGGGAAATAGTACTTAGAGTATATTTAATATAATAATAGTACGTAATAAATTTATGAATTCAAAATTTTGGAGACATAATATCGGTTTATGAGGGTAAATAAATAGTAAATAGAAGTACGCTACTTTCAAATGTAACAATATTTTACAGAGATAATTCTTTGATATTATACATTTCACGGAAATATTATATTGAATTGATTTTATTAGAAACACATACAAACAGGACATCTATTTTAATATAAACCTAACCTTAAGTCATCTTTTTCAAAATCGGATTGTACGCCACTTTCATGTATTACATAATAAGAGAAAAAAACTCTTGAAAAGATTGAACTTTAAAAATCATACTAATTGATTTCAAACAAATATTTCACATTATTTATTGATCAATTTCAAAAACTAACACGTTCGAAAACACTAAATCATTGCATAAAATTCTTTCTAAACACCATAATTCTTCCGATACAAAATCACACACATCCGAACAACTAAACCACAAATCCCCAACAACCCAAAACCAAACGCAGCGCACAACCAAAACCCAAAACGGCCGCTTAAACCCATAACACCTCTGCACCTCTTGCGCACAACACACGAACGGCAATTAGTTGCTCACCGTAAATACGCTAAATCCAGCATCCAAGTTTGCGCAAAAGCATCCAAGTTTTCCCAGTTCTGACTACGGGATCTAACTTTGCAACGTATCAATCCTATCGGGAAAACGGACCGCACGAGTTGGCTGCGAACGGACAACCTAAGATGGCCAACAGCGATTAATATTCACGGGGTTTTCGTGGTTCGGAGGCTTCGATTGTTGGAAAAATCGCGGTCGTTTGCGGCGGGGATTATTGTTGGGGAGTGCATAGTTTGGCGGAGTGCTGTGTAAACGTTGGCTTGTGCCGTTCGGCGTTGTATAGGGTGTACTAAGATGTTACGCAAGATTTAAATTTGCCGCCATTTGTACAGTGAATTGTTAGCAACACTGAAAAAAAAGCAATTGGACATTTGAGAGGTTAGGGTTAGTAAAAATGGAGTGCTACATGATACAACAACGTGTTTTCATTGTTGAACAATTTCTCAAAAAAAGTAAATTTTATTTTGGTCGAAAAATCAGCATCCACTTGTTGATGTTCAATAATCCATTCAACGAACTCTCTTCGCTGTGCATGGTCATTAGGC
>JAOXNN020000057.1:0-27993 GCA_028571205.2 Hydropsyche betteni | reverse complement strand
GCATGATATTATAGACGTTAAGTGTATACGCATAAAGACCATATACGTATGAAGAATAATTTTATAGACGCAAAAAAAATCGTATCGACGCGTCGTTTTAAAGTCGCGAGCGTCATCGAACACACACACAGACGGACACACAAATCCACTATTATATATCGGGAATAGGATTAGTAAGAGAATTTATTAAAAAATAATTTATGTTGGGTCAATGCAAAAGTTTCGTCGTATTTATTTTTAAACCAAATTGATGCGATGCAGATACCGCACTTTTTTATTATTTTCAGCATGATATCTCTGATATATACATGGATCAGTATTAATGTATATGTCATCATCGTCTTTATCAGTTAATCAAAAATCTTCAGATCTGAATTTTCAAAACCACAACTGAGTGATTCTAACGTTAACAGCATCTATACAGTAAATATTTATTACAAGTATTTTTGGTTACTGAAATCGTGTTATTATTTTTATAAAATTTGTACAGAGAAAAGTGCCATAAATTCACTTCTTTATTAGACATTTCAATAATTTCCACGGGTTGTTTATAGTTTCCTTGGTAGGCCGAAACTTACCAGATACAAAAAAGGAAGTATCCTTCACATAATAGAATAGTTTGAATACAGATGCTATACATTAGTTTGGAGAAAATGGAAAAATATTTGATCATCGAAAAAATATGATGAAACTTATGCGTCAACCTGATAAATTATATATTATACATCAATTCTAATATTAGATATTTTATTTATTTTGATTAATGTTTAAGAATTCAACAGATTCAATAAGTATATAATGAAACTCACAAGGTAAAAAAATATACCATCATCATGTTAAATTACATTTAACATGATCACAAAGGCGATCTAAGAAAATAATACGAATGATTGTTCCTTTTGTTGTGGATTTCGAATGCAACCCGCATGTGTCGATGATTTAAATAATTCACGACGTCAACTTTAAAACACGCTTTGCTAACAAAGCAGATGTACGCATTTGAACGTTAACGATTGTACAAAGGATATTGTTAATGCGAAGGAAAATACCGCATGATATATACATTTTTACAGACCTATCAATTAATATGATAAACATAGTCATTGCAACAGGAAAACGAAAATGAACGGCCTATAATTTAAATATCATTCTCAGAATTTTTATAAGTTACCTGGATTGTTGAAAATGAATACACAAATCATCTTTTTATATATAAAAATGAATCGCCCTTCGGTTTGAGGCTAATATTAAAAAACCGCTTGACCGATTTGGATTTTTTTTTGTTCGCTTTAGCTAATAGGTGGTTTACAAAGAAAAATAATTGGGAAATGTATAAAGAAGAGCTAAAAAACAATATACGTAATTTTGTATGGAAAATTACACTGCCACGTCGCGTATTGATTGTGACAATAATTACAATTGGTACATCGGTGTGTGCAGAACGCGTGTTCACAACGGGAACGGGAATCGGGGACTGATGTGTGCAGAACGTACGAAGACAACGTGAGCCATTTTAAGATGAAAAACATCCAATATTTAGAGTCGAAGATCTATCATTCGTTGACGACAGATCATCTTATATATGCGAAAACGACAAAAACGGGACGTATGGTCAGCTAGTATTTTATAATAATTACATATATAGAAATAAAAAAATATTGTATTTATAAATATTTAATTGTAACAAAACTTCACATATGAAGAGTTTGGGAAGCTCCGCCTCAGCGCGAAAAAATTAACGTTATAAAAGCAGGTAAATAACACCCATACATAAAGTGGGAAGCCTTAAAAATATACAAGGCGAGCGAAAATAATTGGTGCAAAAAAGCGTGCGGTTCAGAAATCAAGACACAAAGTGGTCGACGAAGGGTACAACGGCCCAGAAGGTGGGGCCCTCCCCGGGGATTTTAATTTAATACCCGGCCATAAATCATAATAATAATATACCGAATTCGGGGGTCCAAAATAAATAATTCCGAGTGTCGCGGGCGAGTTCCCACAGACGTGTTCATTTTTAAGGGCGGGCCCATTAAGGGCGGGATTTTTTTTCGGGACGGGGGGACGAGGGGGGGGGGGGCGGATCATCGGTCGTGATTAAGTCGCCTACATGTCGGGTGTTTAATGGATTTTTTACTGGATGTGCTTTTCGAATGGCGGATTCCGGACGAATTTCTCCCGGTGAAAATTTCCATTGCATCGACTTGTGATAATGGGTGATTGATGATTGGGGAATGCGAAGGGTGTTTGGGGGGGGGGGGGTTTCGATGACTTTTTATACGATCGACAAATTCGAAATATTTCACAAAAAAAAAAACCCGCTGATTTATCAAAGGGTCTGTTGTACGTTCGCCCGATATTTATTAGGGGTTCTCTAGCGGTTCATTTACAGTGCCGTTTTAATAGTTGAATTTAATGAATTTAAATCGGGCCGAAATAAAAACGGGCCCCTTTTATACATTCCATTATCACAATGGCGCATCACCGAATGGGGTATACGTGCTCCTTGAATCGGCGGATTTATTATGTACCGGCGAATGTTCTCATTTGCTAATTGCGCAGATGTAACGAAATAATATTCACGGTTCGATAATGGCCGATGGGCATGCGAGAACGAATTCTATATTTGTATCACTCAATTCGCTATTCGATTTATTGAAGAATGTTATAACAGGGGGTGTGTGGACGTTCTCGTACACAGAATTCCTTTTTGTGCGTTATTTATTGTTTTAACAAAGTCACGATTCGATCGTGATCCGTTCGGGTTCGATCGAATATAAATATTTTTGTTTCGTATTTTTTTTAATATAAGGATATGATTCATGGGCAGAAACGTATCACTAGTAATTTTGTCGGGTTTATATAATTGCATGGTTTTAAATCAAAAGGCCATATTTGCGAATTTTAAAACGAATCAATAAGTATAGGTTATTAGAGCATGATGGATACATCTACTCATTTTTTGATACCGGTATTTCGAACTACAGAAAACGATTTTTATGAACTTCCACCATTATATATTATAGATGAACCGAAGTTTTTCGTGCATAAATTCACATGCGAAGTCAAATCGATTTTCAAGTATATTAATTTCGAAACAAGCCCGAAATTTGGAAGGAATCCAAAGGATTTGAGTCACAAAACAAAATGGCTATAAGATCGTTTACGCTAATGAAAAAATATGAAGATAGACCGACGAACGTTTTAGGATTCAACATGGGTGTGAATCGAGTGTACATTGAAAATATATAGATTAAAACGAATTACTTGTGCATTAGAATAATTAACGATGTGCATTATAAAGTTAACATTAAAATATATGAAATGTGTAATAGAATGAATAGTTTGTGCATTAAAATGATCGAGAGGTGGAAAAATCGCCAGAGTAAAGTCTTCTATAAGCATTACAACACAACTGTCAACGTTTCATTTTGTTAAATTTTAACAATTTGGTTATATTATGAAAGTTGTGAATAATGGTCGTGGGGTTGGTATTTCGTCCTTTATTTATATTCATTTTAATGCACGTTTTATTCGCTTTAAGGTACAGATATTTTTTCAATGCACATTAAGTTTACACTAGCTGAACCCGGCAGACGTTGTCCTGTATTATAACAGCTTGATATGATTCTATGAATTGCGCAACCAAGGCAACTAAATTCAACGAACGATAGATCTTCGAATCTTCGTGCTGATTTTAATGATATGAAAACCTTCTCGACAAAAAAATACATATACATGCCAATTTTCATAGTGATCGGTCGAACGGTGTTGGAGTGAAACGAAGTCTAATATACAAACATCCATTTTTATATACGGTACAGTTTGAGTATCCATTTCGTTTGTGCACGAACAAACTAGTCTGTATATTCACCTTCTAAATGCTCTAGTCCAATTGTTAGTGTGGTAGGACAATTTAAGTTGTTTGCACTCAAATATCGCTCTTTATGCTAAATATCAATAAGGTGGGAATTGGAATGTCAACTAATGATCGAGAAATACGAAGTGGAGTCTACTCGTCGTGCCAATGTGAACTTTGAGAGTTTGTTTTGAACACGTTTTCCCAACTCAAGCTAAAACGCTAACCCAAGCATGATACTTATGACGCTTGTTTTTAGTTTAGACGAAATTATATGCAGGTAAAATTTGACAGTTGACATTCAAACTAAAATCGATAGTTTGGATATACCCAAACTAATATGGGGGTAAACAAACAAAAGTTTAAACTTGAACTATGACATATATATAGATGGATCTTTCGATAATTTACATTTCTCGAGAAATTTGCGAATTTCTTGAGAAATATGAATTCTCGATTTCGGAATTTTCCTCGAGATATTTTCGAGAAAGAATTCTCGAGAAGAATCACTACATGTAACACACCGCAAAATCGCCCAACAATCAATCACAACCGACCAACGAACACACACACACACACCCCACTTCCAACTATTCCTGCAATGCCAACTCGCCGATAGCATCCGAGACGATTCTTCGGCAGACCAGACCAGCATCCTCAGGATGCATAATCGAGTGGCCGCAGACTTCGTACGTCCCTTGTGTGTGTGTGTGTGTCCAGCACTTGGAGGCTCTCGAGGACTCGAGTTGGGCATTTCGGCCATTGATTGGCCGAGCGTGGCATTCCGGGTTAATTGGATTCGAGGAGTTGTAATTGTAAGTCGGCTCGTTACATTGAGAATTCGATTCGGAAGGGTCGGTTTTGGTTTGGCGATTGGATTCGAGAGTATTCGGTCGGTTGGTTTTTGGAATTTACTGTGTGAAATTTTTCAATAGAGTCGATTTTTATATATACTACTAGTGCATAGGGCCGATGTTAATAACATCGTCTGTTAATGTAAAGTTTGAAGAAATATATTGATAATGCAATATAATTTCAATTTTTCAAATAAAAATAGAAAAAATAAAATGAAATTTGTTAATAAACGGAAAACGATAAAATGTGAAAATATTTAATTATCGCCAAAGGGTTTCGTTTTGGAGTATCAATCGCTTCATTCAATTCGGAATAATATCCTCTATAAATCAACAATTATTTTGTTTATTATCGTGATTATAGCCGTTATTATAATGATCATAAAGACTAAAGTTGGAGCTCGCGTTTTTTGAGCTCGAGAATGACGTAAATAGTGATTATAGCCGTTATTTTAATGGGCATACAGGCTAAATTGGAATAGCAAAGCCAGTAGTAACATCTGCTACACGATGCCCTATTTACTATTTAATTAATAAAATCAGTTAAATTATTATTGTCACAATAACGATATATAGGCAAAGCTAGAGGCAGTAGGTAATAAGCATCGTATTATAAACGTTAACTGTATACGCATATATAGATCATATTCGCAAAAAAGCGCGAGCGTCATCGAACGAACGAACACATACACAGAAATCCGTGATTATATATAGGGAAATTTCGCAGATAGAAATAAAGATTCTTAAATTTTTTGAATTCGCTGAATGTTATAAAATCAAATACTAAATTTTCAGTTTGATATAATACGGGTTTATAATCGTTGTGAATCTGCATTTCCGGTTTTAAAATAATAAGCAATTATATATTATTTTTAGAAAGTTGCATTTTATGTGTTGTTTCGAAATATTTTATTGATGATTTTATCTGAAAATATTCAAATCATTTTTTTTTATTGAATCGTGAAAATTTCAGGCAAGTTGGGCGCTAATTAGAAAAATCGTAAAAGCATTTTAGTGCATTGCAATAAAATATTTTTTTGAACACAATTATTCTAAAATTAGTTTGTTTTAAACATAGGAAATAAGAATTCGTAATAATTAAATAACTTAACACGATTCTAATTAAAAATTATATTAAATTTTCTTCAAAAACGGCAATTTAAAATCCATTGTTATTCTAAACACACAAATAATATTGTGATTGTAATTTCACAATATGTTCATTCATAGATTCGATGCACGTTTAATGATCCTACACAATATAAACGGACTCATTAGAATACATTAATATTATAATATAACAATGAATTTTTCAAATAAATTTCCGCCTATAATTATTACATTCGAAAACAAGTAAATTCAAAATACACATTTTTATCGTGTAAAGAATACCATTTCCAAAAATTTGCACGCTAAATTCAAAATTAATATTCTTTCTAATTAACTATTTTCAGCTTAATATAATAGATCAGATCCAGCCTTTCATTTGACGTCATAAATAATATCGTACATACGAGCCGAATCACCCCAAAAATAATTTATAATAATAAATCGACATGCTTTGGCGAGCACGAGGTATTAGAAAAATTAAAATATATAATTAAACCCAATAAAATCGTACGTAAGACAGCGCAAATATTTAACTGTGCGAACACGATAACAATAACCGAACTCGTGAAAATTGACTTATGTATTGAACATTTCGCACAAATTAATTATAGACAATTTGGATTGCATGCACGATGCATTTTATAAATTAGTATTAAATAATAGTATTTTAGATTCGTACATTTTCATATAATTTCACACAATTAAAAAAAAACCTATTAAGATCGAATTCGATACAGCTTTTATATTTCGAATTCAGTCTTATAAAAATCAAATTCAAATTTTTAGAAATCAAACTCAACCTTATTCAGATTAAATTCAATCATGACAAATTTATTTTCTGCATTTTTCATTTTCTTTTTATGATTTCATAAAAAATATAAAAGAAACGTTAGATACATATCTATGTTTTCAGATTGATTTATAAAAAAAATAATTATGCATGTAAAAATCATCAACTGAGATTATCAAAGTCAAATTGAAGAATAGATTGTATTTCATTGATTACTATGACTGCGGCGTTAAAATCAAATATAGAAATATGGTTGAATTTGACCTGAAAAGGGTAGAATTTGATGTTAAAAAAGTTGAATGTGAAGTGTAAAAGCTGTAATATGTATATTATGGTTCTAATAAAATTTTGCATATTTAAAAAATAATAATTTAGGATCGAACTCAATAGAGGATTAACTAATTCCGAATCAACCATTGTTTAATACATTTCTCAAATTCCAAACATGATTGCATTATTGGAAAACGGCCGAATTAATATCTATGACTAAGACACACCATATTTTCGACGGAGCAATCAAATCGGTGAAATCTCTGATTATATTATATCAGCCCACATGTACTGATTTCACCGGTTCGTAGTTTCATTGTCTTAACCTACCTCACATAGAAATTGGCATGCCGTATAATTTCACGCGAATTTGCAATTTGGCGGCTATTTTTGTGAGTTTTTTTGCAAATATTTTAATAACCAGAATCATGGTGGATCTGTATCGAAGTAATCTGCGAGATTCGCATCTTTTGATGAATATGCGAGTCGATTTCAAGCTTGATGAGCAGTATCGGTAAATTTAGTTGTGATTTGTAATTGTACGTGTTTTCATCATCAATTTGTGGTTTGTGTAATTGATGGCTTAGTTTTTTTGATTGTATCAGATCGAGAAAGTTCAATGATAAGTTTTGCGGCTGGTTAACGAATGTGGTTGGTGTGTGTGTGTTAATTTGTGAAATGTGATTTAATTGATATGTTCTTATGCAATCTCAAAAATATTTATAAAGAAAATGGTTTAGTATTCAACTTTGACAGTATCAAGAAAATATTATCTGCAATGGATATATAATAATACATTATGTGATAATGGCTTATCAAACTATTCGGATTTTTGGTTTTAAGTGTTCATTAAAGTTAAGTGACTATTAAGATGGTCCATAGACGGATATAATTATTTTCGGTTGGTCTAAGACCATTTTGAAAATTTGAAACTCCTTGAAAGTTATTTTCCTTATTTCACATCAAGAAAAAATTCTTAAACTTACAATGATATTGAAAATTTCTCACTTTGAATTAGATATTATATAATGTACTTATCAAAAATAATAACCGTTAAAAGAAAATGTTTTTTATCATTTTTTTTTTCTTAATTTGCAATTACCGACCGCGTAACTTACATATATTAAAATATATTTCAACAAAATAGAACAGAATAATTGCAAAATTTTAATTCGTTTTCGCAAATAGTACATACGACATCTTATACATAGCGGAAAGCCGAGTTCTCTCCAGTACGTGTCTAGTTAAACTTTTGACCTCTCGAATATTCGGAAAATTCGGAGATTATGCAAGTCGAGATCGCAATTATCAAAGTTATCCGCCGCGCTGAAATTTTAACCGTGTGTAACTAAACGTTTGAAATCGCGACTCGGTTAAAATAACTGTAGTTAAAGTCGGCGTTAAAATATTATGCACTACGGTTGCGCAAAGTCTGAAACTCGCCCCACATTTCAACACTATATTATCTCGCGGATTTATGTGCAAAATCATTTCGCGATTAATAAGGCGTTTCAACCAAATTATTTTCGTTCACATCGAGTTCAATTATAATTGTAACTGTTTATATTCCCCCTTTTGATATACACTACAGCCGAGTCGATTAATTATCACTCGTATTCAAATACGAAAATAATCAAACCGATACGTTGTACCATATTCGATGTTTATAACAAAATTTGTCTTATTATAATTATTTATGGAGTAGTAGGTAGACTGCAGCGTGTTCCAACCACGGCGACCTTTTGTAACTAATTTATTATACATACAATATAAACTTGTTAAATGCAAACGTTGCATCGGATTAATATGAATAAAAAAATGGCTAACGGCACGCGATGTTCCCGAATGATTACCCATCCAAGAATCGAGTTTAGTTTAACTTCCAGCTCGACCGGTAGTGAACGAAACGTGTTTCAATATATTAAAATGTATTAAAACCTACGTCGGCGAATGCCGCGACGAATTGAGCCATTCCGAACATAATAACTTGCAAAAAATACAGCGACGTTGCAAAAATATTCTAGGATTCGAGCGCGAGTCCGAGCGTGTATGAGAAAGGAGAAGTCCTTAACAAAAACATATTTTATTTGAAATAGAAGAAAAAAATCAAATAAAAAGCTTCTCCAGATGGCCGCGCGAGCCTTGACCTTTAAGCCGATGGCAAAAAAGTCCTTCAAATACGTGCAGAAAAAATGCTAATGTTCTAAGCAAACTAAAATTTTTAGCGTCGCTCGTTTACGCAAAATTTCAGTATATAATTTATATATAAAATAATTTTTTTGAGGAAAACCTTTGTACGTACTTAAAATTTCACAACGTTCCGATGATCAATATTCATAATGAACCACCATAAATTCGCACTCGTCGCGTTGACGGAAAAGTTAAATTTATGCGATTGCCGAATTGTAAACTGTTCGAAAATTTGCGATTTATTTATTTTGACGTCCGTTACAGTTACTTCAATAAAGTAATTAATTCATTTCGCACGTACGTACAGTGCGGACAGAAATTCGCGAACCGCCGACATTTCCAATCTTTCGTGCGTTCATAACTTTTTTCTAAATTTAGATTTTTTTTTAAATGGGCGTCCCAGCTATTCTCTAATTGCACGATAGGATTATAAAACAATGTTGAGCTCGGATTTATTTTATAATCAGAAATTTGAATATCGCATGCGGAAAAAGCGAATAATTTATCTTTGATACACTCTGTTTTAATATAATATTATATGTGCAAATAGTAGGGCAACCGACCGTTGAGAATCCGCAAAGACAGCTTTTATTTTTACACGTACTCTAAAATATTTTTATCTAGATAAATAATACTCAGTTAATCGGTGAAAAATTACCATTTTTGCATAACTATGATATGCACATTATATACTTGAATGTGATTCGGGGCTGATTCGTAACGTTTATATATTATTTAACTGTTTCGCATGCTCTA
Organism: Hydropsyche betteni; assembly: GCA_028571205.2. Classification (NCBI taxonomy): domain Eukaryota; kingdom Metazoa; phylum Arthropoda; class Insecta; order Trichoptera; family Hydropsychidae; genus Hydropsyche; species Hydropsyche betteni. Next base: position 18,167 of record JAOXNN020000057.1, on the reverse strand, counting down.
AATACGCACGGGATGCTTTTAAACGTTTTTAATTGATAACATATAATAATTTTTCATGCATATGCGATTTTCATGATTTTATCTAAAAAATAGCCCCCCACCCTCGAAAACGGTGTATTTGCAAAATATTGCCCTTTTACTGGCATTTGAAAAAATTTGCATAAGTTAGTGAACAGTCCAATAAAAGTGATTTCAAGACAACCAATATTTATTCGTGCGTCGTATTTCCTTATAGAGCTGCTTTTCCGCAAATTTTGAATAAACATTTTATGTTTTCGCAAAATTTATCAAATTATTATTTTTTGCCAGAAATTCGCGTACGATTTACATAAACGTTGAAGCGCACATCGGGAAGTCCTTGATATACTTATAGCTCGTTTTGTGTAGGGATGTTTTTTTCGGCACTACAGTGTATTTCGATGTATTATTCGATTGATCGAAAAAATGATGAATAAAAAAAATATTATCATTCGCGTGATTATTGCAATTTAAATACACGGCATATAATTATCGAGTCTAACGTTCAAAAACTTGATTATATTGTGAAAAAAAGGACATTTCCTTCAGTGCAATTTTCCACCGGCAGATGACTCTATCGCGATTTTTATTTTTCGCGAATTGCGAAACGTCCACGTTGCCCAACGTCTCCGTCTCGTCCATTATTTCGACAAAACACTGTCAATGCCTCGTCCTAGATAACAAGAAAAAACTCGCTAATTCGCCACTTTGCCGAATTCAATCGGTTGCACAACCCACATACACACACGTCCTACCTTAGCACGATGCTTTTAGCATAACACCGACCACATTCGCAAACACAGAACCTAATTTTTTTCAATACTCAAAAGCTTTTATCGCTACATTCGTGTATTTTAGCACCGAATCCGCGTTCGATGAGGAAAAAAATCTCATTTATCACCGCACGAAATTCGCGAAACCTGTACCTTGGCTAGCGCGGCGCATAGAACCTGTACCTAATTTTTTTCTAAGACCTTTCGAAGGAGGACGTACACCAGATAAGAATAAAATAGACCCGAAAAAAGCGGTGGCCACGACCGGCGAGCACATACACACGGTTTCCTGAGCCTTGTGCCAGTATCGGCTGCCCAAACTCGTTTTCGGCGAAGGGAATAACTAGTTTGCAAATAGCAGAACACGCTAAGTGGACAAGTACTATTTTTTTTCGGTTTTCGGTTTTGGTATTGTGTCCGCGTGTGTGTGTGTGCCTTCGTTCTAAAATGTAGCTCACGCCCACACGTTTAGTATAATGATACACGTACACGTGTCGTTGCGAATTTGCGGCCCGCTAACTCGTCCTGCTTGGTTCGGATTTGATGATCTTGAGGTCATGGTTGATTGAATTCGCAGCCTATGGGGTTGGGATGTATTAATTTTTCGCATGTGCCGTTAAAGCGATTCGATGCACCGTTTTGTGTTATGATTATGTGTCGATGATTGTTCGAGTCGTGGTTGGTTAATATTGTTTTAACATTTATTAGATAAATATAATAGTCGGTTGTTTTTGGGATGTTCATAGTAACGGAATTGCATGTGGAATTTGAGCTTGAACGGATTTGTTTGAAGTAGAATTGTGCGAATTATGGAAATCGGGTTAAGTACTTTGATCGAATGTTAAAAAAGTACTTAAATTCATTTGAATTTTCGCGGATCTTTTTGTTCTGTGAAATACCTATATTTTCCTTTAGTATGAATATATCAATTATCTAACTGCTAATGTATTTTCACAGCCATTATCATACGTAGAATAATATTGTGATTAATTTTACAATTCAAATTATGCGATCTTCAAAATTCAAATACTCCAAAGCACTATGCCTAACAATACGAAATCTTGTAGACTCAAAGGCTTGATTTCCACCAACAAATAACCAAAAATTTATAAACGATACGCCCACTCGATCCACGAGAGCAGACACGTTAAACATTTCACCGAAAAAAAAAACAAAAGGCTAAAACAAAGTGTACTAAAAATTATATAAAACGCAACGTTGACGCTTACCACTCGAAATAAATTGGATTACAGCGCTCAGTTTCCGTACAATTAGGTTTTGCCCCGAAAAATTATACGCTGGCGAAATTAATTTATACACAAACTGAAGGTTTCGAATTCGCAAAGATACATACATACACACACATGTGTTCAAAGTCTTGTGCAATGTTTGTGCATGCATAATATTATATTAATAACATATACAGTCGACCCTCAATAGATCGGTATCTTTGAATTTTTTCAATTTTCAAATTATCATTTGCAATTTATAAAATATTTGAAACAGGAAAAGGTCTTCGTGATATCATCAGTTTTTTTCACATTAATATTTTAAAAGGGAAAATAATTATTAAATTTTTTAAACTGAAATCATCTTTATTAATGTTGTGACCGTATAATAAGTCACTTAATTTTAATGATTTATTGAATTTATCATTAAGTATCTAATGATTAATGAAACATCTGAATTTCTCATGTGAAAGAAAAACTCATCGAACCGAACACTGAAAACAACCCTTTTAGTACGATCTCGACCTTTTCTATATGATTTGATCCATTTATTGACTACACCACGGACGACTCGACTTAAAATTTTATACATACAACAAAATTACATCATTGACTATTAACATATGCAAAACGTCCGCTCTCGCCCGTTTTCTTTGAATCGCAACCGCGTAAAAACGAAACCGTTCAAATCGCCAGACGGGCGTACATTATTTATACACATATTATATATTTTTTATGTATTTAGCATTGTGCGAATGTGAGCTCGTCTATGATCGGTCAAACATGTCGGCAAGCAACGGTACATGGGCCAAAACTTCTCTAATAATGATACGTTCGCGCTCTCATACCTTCGGGACAAGATAGGTGCCCAAACAACCAGTTCTGCAAGATGGGCAGGTCACCGTTTTCAAAAACGGCGATCAGGCTTCGTTTTTTCGCACAAGAAATGGGTTTCTAATCAAAATATCGTATCAAGGACTTATTTTTTTTATCGTACATATTATTTTATTACGCGACATAAACACTTGCATAAAGCGCTCATAAAATGAATATAGATGCAATAAAAATTAATCTTTCACCAAACAATCGACGCGTCACGACAATGGAGTCGTCGATTTGAATAAAATGCGAATTCAGGTCCCCGAAAGCATCGGACCCTTAAAACTAGCTCACCACCGACTACGCCACTGCTTCTATAATTAGCACAATACAAATTCGCAAAAACCTCACGACGACTACCAGTACGGAGTCAGCCCGTCGACCGAGCGGTAAAGCCGATATACGGACGGCACTGCGTGCAAAAAATCATCATCATCATCATCGTCGTCGTCGTAGAAAAGCGCCGGCTGACGTAACTCCGCCCGATATCCCACTTCGGAATTCGGCGTTTGTGCATCGATTATAGAAGGTGGTGGAGGAGCAAGAAGTTGGCCGAAGCGTTTGCAAGAGTCGAAGCCTCTTCAGTATGCCGACGGCGGGCCGACACTTCGGAAACCGTTGACATTTTGATTTTTTTTTTTTGCAATTCGAAAAGAAAAATTGTGATGGTTGTGCGCGGGAAGCAATAGGTTTGAATAATTTTTTTGAAGATGTGAATGTGCCCGTGAATATTTTTGAATGTTTCAAGCGCGAAAAAACTTATGCAAATCAGTGGCATCGCTATGTGTGTTTTTTTTTTGAGTGATTGACGCTACGTCGAAGGGTCCGTGTTCCGTGTCAATTTCGATGAAAGGTATTTTTTGTTTTATGTTTTTTTTTTATGACGTCGATAGGGATTTGCGCTCGATTGATTTGGCTGTTGGGTGCTTAGGCTGCGAGCTGGGGTTTGAATTTGGATCGTTTTATATAATAGAATCGCTGAATAATTAAACAATAGCGATTAAAAATATCATTTAATGTTTATTCAGTTTTTCTGTGTGAAATGTGTGTCAATATTTTTATATGCGTTTCTGTTCGATTTCAAACAAAAAAATTAAGTACGATTTCGATCGTATCGAATTAATAAATTTATGCATTCGTCCGTTTGAATATTTGAATGTCATAATGCAACATAATGTCAAATTCATAGTATTTTGATTAAAAACGTGTTTAACCGATTTTTTCCTCATACTAAAAATATATATCAGGTTATTGAATACCTCATCGTAAGAACGTTGCATTTAATTTATTGTCAATATTTAAAATCACCATATTTTATTCAACAAAATTTAAATACATCTGATTATCATGAAACTGGAAAATTCTTAGAAGTCCCATGTATACATTTCCCTACCGACGTTTTCACCAATCAATCAGACGGTATATTTATTTATAAAACCAACACTTCAAGATCAAAAGGACATCGGCTCAGTTCGGATATAAACATTTGCAAACAAACGTAATCCAATAACTCTCATGCACCATCATCATTTACAGTTCAGGGGTATTTAACATTTCACACAAAATCCATTGAAAATACACATAAGATCGAATGGATGACCTTTATTTATTTTATTTACACAAGGAAATTCTCCATGGCATATCACTGATTTTCCTCCATCATAGCCGGATTGAATGACGGCAAATTTCTACCAATTTGAAGCAATCGTACTGTCGCTTCCCTACAATAAATCCATTCGCCTCATTGTATGCAATTTCATTAAGATCCTTTCATGGATGGGCTAATTTTCCGCGGCGAGCGCAATCAAAACCTCGATTCTCGATTCAAACATGGCCACATAGACAGGGAGGCCACTTAAAATTATCTTCCCTTCAATTTGAAACTGCTATGAAATAAATATGATCTCTTTCAGCGTCCGCCTCTTACGCAAATGAGACTCCGTGAATGAAACCGCTGAAGATATCTCCGTATCTCGGTAGTTTTTGTGTTGTTTTTTTTTTTCAGAGGATGAATGCTGAAAAATTAGGGTCGTCAGAAGGGATGCGATTTTGTAACGGTTAGGGTTGGTTTTAATTGGGCCGTTTAAATTTACGCAGTTTAGTTAGGTGTTTTGAGTTGAAAAATCAACTGTATAGATATATGTTAATAGATGAGCTGGTTTTTTTTGAAAACACAATTTCCAAGGGTTTTGCAATGGTTGAAATTATAATAAAATGTTTAGTTTGATTCTATCAGCTTCATTGTGAGAGTTATAAATTAAAAAGGAAGATGTTTTTGTTACTTCAGTATTATAATTTCAGAAATGATTACCTTTTCAGTGTTTATAAACTGAAAAAAGCTCATAGTGGAAATGTGTATTTTGTCAAGAAGGTTCTATATGCATTCTAGTAACACTCCACTCTCCCTAATATAGCCTACGTGACGCAAGAGCAGTTAAAAAATTTCCCTATCATGTTTCCCTTAACAATTGGTCTCGTAGCTCGTGTCAGTCGTGTCTAATTTAATCATTCTAGAATATTGTTTATAAGATATTTAAAAATAAATACCAATAGATTATAATATTTTTATTAAAAAATATTGCATATAATGAGATGATTTAATTTACTTCAAAGAAAGAACATTCAATCGGTATACATTTAATTCAATTATAATGAAGAGAATCACAATTAACAAACCAAAAATCACATCGAACCTTACGATGATTTCGTCAATTTTCTCAGTAATTCCGACAATTTTAAAATACAATCCTCAAACAGCCGACACACCCTGACTACGACAAAGCCATTTACACTAGCTTCATTCCGAAATTGCCCATTTAACTACCAGTTTTTATAATGTGCATATTTGGAGCGAGTCGAGGACCCGCCGATAGATCACTGCTCCGCATAACGGTCCCCGGGCCGAATTAATTTCGAAAGTTTATTGTGTGTCAATAATTAAAATTTTACATGACTTGACGTCTCTGTACGCTCGAAAAAAAAATGCGTCGCGGGACGAATCCGACTTTTTTCATATTCATTCATTTCCGCGAATGCAAAAGATTCGTTATTTCGCGCCGATGTAATCACCGGCCTAAAATTAGTACACCGTGACGAGCTAAAATCCCTTTCTCACAGCTGAAGTGTTGCCAAAAACTATCTAAGTTTATCGTCGAAGATGTTGCATATGTAAATAAAAATTTTGGGTCGAAAAATATCGAAAGCTCGCGCCGATTCTAAATAAAAGTGTACATAATTTTCTGGAAACGATGCGAACATTCGCGCAAACACATAACAATCCGACAAACGTATTCGACCCAATTGACCCGCCATAAACGAGACAAAACGAGCGTCGAGATTAAAGTGTATCGGCCATACCGAAATTGTAATAAAAAAAATATATATGTACACACGAATGTTAAACGGCGTCCGTTATGGCGATCGCTAAATTGCGATGGTTGATTCGGCGGTTAAAATCAATATGTGGTTATTTGCATATGTTGATGATGGCTTCAGGTTCTTGGTGTGGTCGAGGAGGCCCTTAGGGTTTTGCAGATTCGTCTGAAGGTTGCGATTCATTGTCGGTAATTGAGCGATGTTGATTGTTTTGGGATTGGGGGTTATGGGATGGCTTGATCGAGGAATTTATTTGAGTTGAATTCTTATAATTCAACATAAAAGTGCACTATCATTATGTAAAAACTGTCTTTGTGAATTTATGTATTCATTTTTACGTTTTTATCATTTATATGGGAAGAATTTTGGATTGATTTTTGACGCATTAGATTGAACATTAATAAATTCGAAATATCTTTTGATTTTTATCGTAAAATAGTCTAAAAAACACAAAATACTAAATCAAATGGATTAAGATAATAATCTAACTTTAAAATTAATATTTCGAACACAAAACCTTTCGCAATGAATACATTTTGATTTCTCATTTCATTATACTTTTTTTCAATCTTTTTATTAGATGATCTAATGCGTCAAGAAATGCAAAAGTGTATTATAAAAATGACTCTAAAATTTTTCTCATAAATAATAACACCATAAAAATTAATTATAATATTTTTTTTCTAAAATGATAGCATACTCTTGTGTTTAGTTTAAAAAATTTGGTTATTATAAATAAATTTCATGATCAAAATTGTCGCATTAAATTTGCTTGTATATGTTAATGAAATGTGTTTGTTTTTAGAAAACAATTATCGAATTTCGTTGTTGAAAGTTTTGTTAAATGATGATTTTTGACGAAACAAAAGAAGAATACAGTATTTTGGATTCAATCTATTCGCATGTGAAATATCCGTATCTATCACTGAACAACGTGAGAATTTTCCGAACTGAAAAACTTGATAGTATATTTGCACTTTATTTATTATCAAACTATGTATGATTTTAATCGAAATTAGTGAAATACATGGCTTTCAAAAATCGTTCATAAAAACGACATAACAATGCCATATTTTCGCTAGTTCAAATAAACCGTTCCGTGAATATTTTCGCAACTGAAAATTATGACATCCTTGTTTAACGATCATAAAACACGACCATCAAACTAACGCCAAATCGTTAAAATTTAATTCTTTAACAATAAATCAACGTCTTGATTTATACGACGCCTAGTTTTATGCAAAGCACGCTCTTGCGATTCTTAACGCTCTCCTCTAACAGAACAATCATTGGATTGCATAGTTGATTTTTCCAAATCTGAAATTTAAGTATATTTTCAGTTTTTTGTAGATTTTAATAGCCCAGAAAGAAATAATTTGCCCGTTGAAATGATCGGATAGTTAAAAATATGCATTACGCTTACTCACATTTCACACTCGACAAAATTTTATTTAGCATGCGAAATTATTTTCAATTGGCTTATTTTTTATATATAAATTTTATCTTTTGTTGCGGATCTTTTTGTGCATTTGTAATACATTTTTCACACTCCAATAATATATGATCCTAAATGGAATTCAGACGAATTGCAAAGCTTATTGGGAAACATGTGAGTTCTCTAGTCGATAAAGGAAATGCATAATTCTAGAAGCGTTTGCAATATGCAAAAATCCATCGACAAAAACTGACACGATTTTCGAATTAATTTACGAACCGCGTGTCGCAACGCTAAAACAACCTGTTTTAAATATTCGAAAATGTTGCGAATCAAAATATCGGCCCTGTTTTGCCGTTGCGAAATGAGTTTTCGAGACGACTTTTTTTCCATTCGACACTCGCTAAATATATAAACAATACAAATTCGCCGGTCGAATCGCGAATTTTCAACAGGAAGTCACTTTGGCATAATATAAACACGATTTGTTTGAATAAAAGTCGATGACGACATTCATAACGAGGGCCCTTGTGTGCGCTCATTTTCACGACATGTCTTCAAGGTTTTTAAAATATTAATAAATCACTTCGAAGCTCATTATCGAAATCGAGATACAATATGGCGTTTTTCTTATTAAAAAAAATATATATCATTTTTCAATAAATAAACGATGTTATGGTCTATTGATGGTTTTAATGAAAATCCATGTATCATTTGGTTCTGTAAACATAGGGAAGTATAATATTTTCATATGGGAAAAAATTTGCCATAATTCCGCTTAATTAATATGCTGATAAATTTTGAATCGTCTTGATAATTCTAATAATAAATATTTGCGGAGTTTCCGAAACGATAACGGTCCGTTTATTTTTAGAAAAAAGTGGTGTACAAAGTATGTGGACAGCAGAAATAATTAATTAACGGGTTTATTCGCCGTTTAAATGATCAGATAGCCATCAAACGATGATGAAAATCGTCATTTTTTCCCAGCGTGGAAAATCATGCTAAAAATTTTACAAATTTGGCACTGGGCTCCATCGCCGAATTGTTAAATAATATTTATGAATCGTTTAGCATAAATTAGCATAATGACATAAATTTTCCATTCAAATGTCAAAGTAGTAGGAATGTCATCCTTTAAGTAGTGTCCAGTGCACTGACCTAAAAGCATGAAAAAATATATTTGAATATTTTAGAAGATAATATAAAAATACGACGCATTTACTTTTCAGCCGTTGAAAAAGTGCGACGATCGAGCGCGTTTTATTACACAAATACGAAACCTCGTTAATTTTAATGCACCTTTTAATGAGTGCAAGCAAAAATTCGCATCTGCAGAAAAATTGCCGATTGTTAAGCCGGTAAATTACACGTTTATCCGCTCGCCGTTCTTTTTGTTCGCACTAACTACGTACATGTTTTTTTGCGAAATTAGATAAAGTAGCCCGCCGAATTATGCAAGTAATAAATTCGTCTCTAAAAAATCCACATATAGAAACATCGACTAGTGTGTTTACGTATATGTAATTACGGTAGTCGAGTTGAACGATCCGCTCAGACGAAATTTAAAACAGTTAGTCGAATTTCGCATCGCCGATTCTGCACGAAAAAACTTTCCAAAAAATAATTGCACCGAAGATCGACGGCCGATGGTTTTGTTGTCGGTTTTTTTTTTTATTGAGGCAGGGGATCTATCGGTTTGTGTGTTGCGTAAACGGCGGGAAAAAATGGCGTGTGCGGTTATGCAAAAGTTGCAAAAACGTGTGTGCAAAAGTTGAAGTTCGCGCTTAACAAGGTTCCGAAGTTACGGTCGAGTGCATTTTCAAGATTGCCACTATCTCTAGTCTTTATCAGGGTAATGTGTTTTTTTGATTTTTATTTTTTTATAATACAGTCGAGATTTTCTTTTATGATGGTGTATAAAAAAAGTATAACTAATCCTCTTTTTACACGGGAGGTACCTTTCACAGATACTGTATAAAATTAATGTATGGTGACCGTATAAAAATTGGAAATAAGTCCCAGCACTATATTTGGATAGAACTTTGTGAAAAATGTGGAAACATTTCAGCGATTTTTTTATTTGTACTTCATAACTGTAATTGTATACTAGCCTGCATCAAATCTTACCATTATGGAATTCATATTGCATTTTTTTTATATACCGTGTTAAAATAAAAAAACCGTGTAAAGAGAGGATTGGGTGTAAGTATTCTATAATCTTTGAATAGGGTTCAACTTTTTTTGGTTGTTGCGCATCTGTCTATTTTAAGTATTAATGTTTCCGTCGAGTCAATTTTTTATTGCGTATATAAAAAAAATTATAAACATCGAAAATAAATTTTATTTTCAAAGATCAAAAATAGTGTTCTTTTTAGTTGTACAAATAAATAAAAAAATAGGTAGTAAAAATAATTAAAAAAATTCTATTGAATTCGATTATGATCAAATCGTGCATTATCATTTATATAAATGTGACTCAAATATTCAAATATTAAACATTGACGTAACGCCAAAATCAATGATACGTTAATAATATTATACAATTCGTATTTTTTAAGCGCATCTTTATTGATATTTTTTCATAACAATAAAAATTTAACAAACGAGTCGTAAACGAGATAATAAAATCCATGCACACAAACATCATTCATATGTAAAAGATCATCAGATCGCTTCAGTGGAACGCATCAGCGATCGTTCGCTTTCTATTCCGAAAACTCATCATAATTACGCCAAAAGTGTGCCGGACGTCTGCGATTTTCCGTTCCTAACCTAACCCAACCGAACCTCGAATAACCCGCCGACAATCGCCCGCCATTACGAAAACGTTATTTCCCGCTTAATTCGAAAGTTCGAGCGCCGCCGAAAAGCCTCCGCGTGGGGAGACAAACTTCAAAACCGCATGTGATCGCGCGAGGGTTAATTTAACGTTTGCATGCATGCGGTGGCAGCCCTGGGCAGGCGCACCACTACACGCGCTTGTGCGCGTTGCGTAATGGCGGCGGCCAAGGACGCGGCGTCGAATTCTTCTTCTGGACGCCATTTTCGCGACATTATTTGCATACGAGGGACGAGATAATTGGCGATTCGTATTCGGCGCCCGAACTGCAAAGTGTGAAGTGACTTTTAGACAAGGTGCATGGATGTCTGGGGTTCGTAAATAAGGTTTAGAGACAGCGCCGCCAACTGTCCGATGCTGAAACTATCGGTGGTGCCAATTTTTTTTTTAATATCAAATAAATAATCTATTGTAAATTGCAAAAATGATCAAATTTATATTGATTATATTTTGTATAAAATGATGAAACACATATTACGTATTATATTTAAGTATTTTTGAATTGTTAGGGTATCCATTGAAAGACTGTAGGGTTTTCAATCTTTTTTTTTGCAGGTTTAAGAGAAATTTTTAGAGATTATAATGACTGCGTATGATGTAAAAGAGAAAATACCGGAAATATTTTATGGCTTTTGGTACTTGATCTTCTTTTGGATTAGAAAAAGGTAATTAGTTTTACTAGTTATTGAACATCATGTGCATTCGTATTAATCCTATCTAAGGATTTCTCTATAACCAGGAAAAAAAAGATTGAAAATATACAAGTTTTAACTTTCTCAAATTTTTTCGGTCTGTCAGTAGCCACTTTGTATTAGAGCTAAAAATATGTAAAGATGAATTTTAAAAGAGATAGTTAAAAGACAAAACAATTATTATAATAACAATTTCTTATTCTATTTTAAGGAACAGACTTAAAATACGTTTTAAAAATAAATCATTCATCACAACTATGCGTCAATTGTTACACTCATCGCAAAAGAGTACCTAAATAAAATATTGATTACAAAGTTAGATCATCCTACTTACTCATACAACCTATTTTCAGCCTCTTATCGGTTCTATTCATAAAATAACAAAGTTTTTCCAACATAATCAACATACTACAACATAAAAAAAAACTCAAAACTATTCTGAACACTTTCCTAATGCAAAATTTTCAATATACCATTTCCAATCCGAACCGTCAACTATTTTCATGCGGGGCTCAAAACCCGTACGAACAATCATCGACATTATACATTATATATACAATTAACGACACGTGCGCAAATCCAAAAACCCAATCGACAACCGCGAATCATTATAACACAACGATTTCATCATCGCGGATTTTTTGCGAGCCGATGACCGATAATTTAAATTGTTACAAAGGCAAGACCAGCGAGCAGCTGTTGAAGATCGTTAATGCGTATATATATGGTCTTTTGGAAATTTGCAGTCATCGTTGAATGTTAATATAAATCATGTTATTAATGTTTTCGCAGACGGCGGTTTCCTTGCGGGGGAAAAACAGAGCCGGTGTAAACTCAAATGGAACAATTAACTTTAACCGCGTTTTAAAAGTACGCCGGGAGGTTTATCTTTGAGTTAAATTTGAATAAAACTCTGTTAGCTTTTGCTCCTCGGAAGTTTTCTATTGAAATCAGTGTAGGGATTTTCAAAATGTGAGACGTACCTTCTTGTTGAAGATTTTATGTGAATTTGTGTGATATTGTTGTTTCGGAATAAAAAATTTTAATTTATAAATTTTCGTAGTAAAATAATATGGTACGTAAATTTGAGGCTGAAAGTTTATCTTTGTCACTCTCATTTGTTTGCAAAGTTAAGTGATAAGTGTTGTGGGTAGTAAATGATCAATGCTATTGGAACATTTAGATAGATATAATTGTAGTAGATTATTATTTTTTAAACTAAACTTTTTGAGAATTACTTTTTCCTTATATGAAATATAAATATTACAAGGAAAAATATATTTTATAAAAGAAAAGGTTTTTTTTGGATATATTAAAGGTCGCACATGTTGATGATGTCTTTTACACAACAAAAACTTTTCAATATCATTTTCTTTTTGTAATACACAAAAAATATTTCATAACCACTATAAAAAAATGACATTGTAATCATCTGATATCAAATTATCTGACAATGACTAAATTTAGAAGCTTGTTTATTTAAAACACAGATTCTATACAACAAAAACATAATTCAAATTTTTCCATTAAAACAGATACATTTCCAATTAAAAATTGCATATTCAAAACGTTGAAAACCACAAACTAGAACAACTCAACATTTTCGCAAACCGCAATTAATTCTAAAAACAATCGTTAAACGTATACTGTAAGGGATAGAATAATAATTCATCGGTCATGTTCATCGAACGATGAAACACGGAAACCTTTATTATACGCATAATCGTTAAAGTTGAGGATTACGATGCATTCTTCCAGTCCAATTAAAACATTTAATTGATATATTTATATGATACACGTATGCACTTCTCACATACACGATACGAAGCTTCTCAAACTGTTTAATATACAATCGATTTTCAGTTTTGAGAAATGTTGCGTTTTAACACGACTCGTTGCATATGTAAATTGAATCATGTCGATGATGTTGATTCGTATTTACGAATGTTATCGTACACTGAACTTTTTTTTCAGAACAATGGCGATCGGAATGCCATTCTCTTTCGGATATGTCGTTTGTGACAAATGTTTTCGTTAGAGTGTTTTCCGATGAAACAGCCGTGTACTTCAAGTCTTTTGTGCATCGGTATTTTTGCACTCGTTTATGGGTATTATGTTATGGTGAATCAAATTTGAATTCATATTATTAGAAAATGAGGAAAAATTCAACGCTTTTCTAGTGGGATTTGTTTTCATATGAAAATTTTCGTATGTGAACATTATCATATTCTGTATATTATCATAACAAAATATGTGTAAAAAGAAGAATATAAAATTTGAAAAGCTTTTTAGTAGATTTGTAGATAAAATTCGTATGAATCACTAAGCGATATTAAAATGTATTATCACGTATATCCGTTTCGTATGTTAAACACTGAATGTGCAATAAAAAATAAAGTGTATTATTTTAAAAATAACATATTCTGATCAATCGCAAAAAGCCGTATCCTTACGTATCCAAAAAAAGAAAGCGTCACATTACAATATTACAATGAAACGTTTCTAAAGGAACGTTTCAAAAAATTTCGCTAATTTACTACATAAATATTTATATTCAAGACCTATTCACATCGCGAAAAAAAAAACGTATAAACGAAAATCTAGTACCCGAACGTGTGGGAGTGCAACGTTTTAGAAAGTCGTACATGTAGTCAATTAATGCATATTCTTCGCTAAAATTTTGGCTAGTTCGCACATATGCACGTAATTGTGTATTACACCCAAATTACGACCTCGATTCGTCTGAAAATGAGCGAAATGAATCGTTTTCGTTTAATTTTCCGGTCGGAAGACGCGAATAGACTGCCATTATTTGTTTTCAGACCAATCCCAAAAACGAACCATTAAATTTTTCAATATAAAAACGTATTTTGTTAACAATTTATAATTATAATATTACGATTACGTGTCGTATCAAATTCATCAAACATGCGTATGTGCCATCGTGGGCTGACATAACGGTTTTTGTCTGTTTTTTTCGCGAGTCGAAATGCGACACTGTAAAAGGTCCTATGTGTGTATGTGTGCGAATTTTTTTTTTTTTGACATTTGTTCGGCAATAAGGTCAAGATTTGCCTTATTCGAAATTTGCATCTGTCTGCTTTCTATTCTTGAATAATCATCATAATCGTTTCGGGTTCCGATCCGCTGATCTCTACCGGAACGTCATCGAGTTTTTATTTTAGAAAAAATCCACAAAAGGTCAATAGATATCAGAGAGAAGTATCACCATGCTACAATTATTTTCATCAAAAAGAAGACTGGTTGCGACACGCAATAATCCGATATCGGCGATTTTCCGCGCACATGCGTGGCCAACGTACGGTTATCGTGCGCGACCGTGAAAGCCTGCACCGGCTCTTTGCCATTTTTTTCTATCGCCTTCGACGCTTAACACGTACATTGTTACATTACAATCGATTACCGTAATGGTCTGTGAATTCGCGATAATCCGAAGGCGAAGCCTCGTTTCGCGGAGACGCGATTGTTGATGGCAGACGTGTGTGCGAATGGCGATTCTTCAAAATTTTCATGCTCGATTTTCGTGTGTGCTTTTTTTTTGAATCGTATATGTGAAAATTTGAATAAGTGTAGTTAGATGTCATCATTGACAATTTTAGATAAAGATCTCTCATATGAAGATGATTCTCACCGAGTACCATTTTAGCACTTCCTGATTGATACATGTTGTTAAATGATCAGTTCATTGCCATTTCTCGACTTAAATGATGGGCAGATGTGTATTAGGAATAAACAGAAGACAGGTGAGAAGTATGACCAAATTGAGATTGAAATAATGTTAGGTTGATCTAGTATGTATTGAATGGTATCAGGAAAATTGTAAAATAAAATAGGGTATAGTTTATGAATGATCTAAAAAATATATTTAGATTGTTTTGTATTGAAATGGAATTGAAGAAATTTTCATCATAATTTTATGAATGAAATGAGTTGATTATAATAAATTTTAGTGAGGTATAGATATCATCTTTTTATATTTAAAATCACCACGTTCATAATAATGGTTATGATATCGATATAAGCCTTCAGTTTAGAGCAGTGGATAATTCGAAAATTCAACGCGTAATCACATTCGCGAAAATTACCGCCAATTCGCAAGCGCACAACGTCGCAAAAATTGCCCAACGCCGCTAACTAATGCGAACCTTTTATCGCCGTTCCACATTCGCGAAATGGCGAAATTCGGCGATAGAGACGCGACTCGCTTTTTTTTTACACATTCGTTTTATTTCTGGTAATCGCGAATGCACCTCCAACGAAAAACACGTTTAAATATACAATAGTTGCCCAGCGTGAAAACGACACCCAACTTTCGTATGCCCGTCCCGCTCGCGCACACCCGCCGCCGCCGCGAGTGCGAAAGGGACGCAGACGTGTGCAGATCGAGCCGAGAGAGAGAAGGCTTAGAAATTTTCGCAAACTAAACAGGCAATGACCTCCGGTGCCCTACATATAAGCATAAGCAAGCGTACGCTCACATACACACCAGAAAGCGAACCGTGCCAAAAATTCTCCAACATCAACATCATGATCATGAAGAAGCAGAAGTGGTTCTGGTCGTGCGGATTCGCGATTCGCGCGCGGAAACTGCTTTCGTGAACCTTTATGGCGGGTGCGGGGTTCAGAGGTGCGATTGTTGCCGGAAAATCGGCAATGGCTCGAGATTGAGGTGTTATTGAGGGTTTAACGGTGCCCGCGCTTACGCGGGCCCAAATCTGCGAGGTCGCGTCCATTGACATTTCGCGCTATGTAATCGTTTAGGTGCGTGAATTTGGATTTTGTCGCGAATATGCATTATAAGGGCGTAAATTATATTCATTTAATTAATTTCGCATGTATTACAGTTTGGAGTTTATTTTTATTAGTTTTTAAATATATATTGGCGAGTTTCAGGTTTGCGTGTTGTGCAGTCCAAATTGTTAGGATATACTTTATACGATCTAAAAGATGATTTGTGAAAAGTGTCAAAAATAACTTCTTTACAATACGGATTTCAAATTCATTAAAAAATATAAAATTTAGACTTAAAATTTATGAGGTACGTGTAAAATTTAATTTAAGCACCTATAATGTATTTTAATCCGTATTTTCAACACGGATGACCGTTGTGATAGTCATAGCCAAAAAGACAAGAAGACCGGCATTTAAATAAAAACTACAACGAATATTATGTATTTCATTATTTAAAAAAATATATAAAATTGATATATTTAGTAGATTTCTAGCTATAATAATATTGTTTTTTTTTTCATCTGAAGTAGAATTGATATAGATATATTACGATTGAGTGATACATTTCAACACATAATTAAGTATAATTTGTCATTACTTTTGAAATTCATGGGGGGTAGCAGCCCCCTTCTCCCTGGCTACAGCCAGATATTTGGTTACAAGAAAAAATATTACGATGCAGTCGACAACTCGATTAAACACGTCTACGGACTAATACGACTATTTCTACGCCGCGGACAAATACCGTCTTTCCCCGAAAATAAGACCTACTATGATTTTAAATAAGACCTATTATGATTTTGTTTTAATATAAGACCTACCCCGAAAATAAGACCTAGTGCAGATTTCGAATGCAAAATCAACATAAGTCCGGGTCTTATTTTCGGGAAAAGACGATACAAATTCGTTCAAACAATCCAAGCACCTAAAGCAAACGCCGAACACATTTTCAGCAAAGTTTCCACGCGCACAACCTTGAGACGTCAAAACGCGCGCCGAGCTCAATAATTCGCGAACACACGTGCCGCGACCTGTTACGCGCGCCCGGAAAAAAGGTTCGCAACCTCGGCGCCGAACAATGCCAAAGGGTTCAATGAGCCACGCCTCTGCCGTTCCTAAATTTGGTCGACTCGCCGAACGCTCGCGCATTTTAAAACGCGGGCATAATAATACGTTTTTTGCGCGTGCCGCGTGTGGGCATCGGCAAGTAGGGCGCGTTCGCGAGCGCGCTCCGGAGGACTCTTTTTTTGCGCGTTTCCCATAACGTCTATTTCGGCCGTCCCGTCCGAGGGCCGATCGGCGAATTCGCGAATTCGCAACGATGACATCACCGTCGTCGTTTTTTAGTGCGGCGGTCGGCTGCGGCGCGAAGAGTGCGCGACAGTCGCGCGCCGAAGGTCGCGCGCCATACTTCGAAGGACCGAGTCCGCGGGACGGCCATAAGTAGAGGAATTGGCGGGCAGACGAGCGCGCCGTCGTGTGACCATGCGTCGCAGGAATTGCGGTATTTTGATAGGGGCTTTTTTTTATTGTTTTTGTTTTTTATGTTCAATGCGATATTTTATCCGATGTTCAGTCACATTCGACATTTTTTTTAAAATTATTATACAGGCTTTTTACTCCAAATCAGCACTTTTTCATTTCAAATTAAAAAAAAATTCATTTAAAACTAACACTTTTTCATTTAAAATTAACAATTTTTCAATTCAAATCAACAATTTTTCATTTCAAAGTAACACTTTTTCATTTAAAACTAACACTTTTTCAATTCAAATTAACACTTTTTCAAAAATGAATTTATAAAAAGTGTTAATTCGAATTGAAAAAATGTTAATTTTAAATGAAAAAGTGTTAGTTTTAAATGAAATTTTTTTAATTTGAAATGAAAAAGTGCTAATTTGCAGTAAAAAACCTGTATATCTTTTGTAAATTCTGAATGCATATTTGAAGTTCTAGGAGAGTTTATTTATGATTTTGTGATGTTTTGAAAAGTAAAAAATCTTTATAAAAAGTCATAAAAATGCGTACGCGTCGTTGCGATCTTCAAGGATACGCCCTAGTCAATTATCTCCCTGTCGTAGAATTCTAAGCGTTCATATCCCCTATATATAATAGCGGATATCTGTCTGTCTGTCTGTGTGTGTGTGTGTGTGTGTGTGTGTGTGTGTGTGT
>JAOXNN020000056.1:215852-242699 GCA_028571205.2 Hydropsyche betteni | reverse complement strand
GCCACCCCCTCCCCCCCCCCCCCCCTCTCCTCCGCCCGCGCCCCCCCCGGGCGCCCCCGCTCCCGCCCCGCCCCGGGGATGGGCCCCGGCGCCGCAAGCACCGCGACCGCCAGCGCGACGACGCCGCCACGCACGGTAGCCCCCCGGGACTCCGCCCCCCGCTAGTGCCGGAGGCGCGCAACAGGTGGCGCTGCGCCCCGGCCATATACGCGCTTCCGGGTGCCGCGTGGACGCCCTTCGCGCCCGTGCCCCCCCCTCTTTTTGCGCAGTTCCCCCGTTTGTTTTGTTCCGACGTTCGAGCATTCGAACGTTCGGACGTTCGGATGTTCGAATTTGCGGGTCGCAGATTTGTCGGACGTGTCGCGTGTGTTTTCGGCTTCGGCGTTTTATCTTAAGGTTACTAATGTACGTGTGCAGATAAGGTTCGTTGCGGTGTGCGAATTTTTGCCAATTTTTTTTTGCACACGTGATTTTCGCAAAGAACGTTTCGACATGTATAATTTTCATGTTAAAAGAACGATCGAATTGTATAATTTTCATGTTAAAAGAATTTCATGTTAAACGTTTTTTATATAGTAGAACACGTTCGATATGAAATTGAAGGGACTGGAGTATTTTTTCATGTTAAACGTTTTGTATGGTAGAACTCGTTCAATATGAAATTGAAGGGACCGGAATAGGTTTTCATGTTAAAAACGTAGTATACAGTGGAAAATGTTGGACATCAGCAAACTGTTTTCGTAGTATACATTTAAAAATATTTAATATGGACCGAAATGTTTTCATGTTGAACGCAGTATAGAATTAAAAACATTCAATGTGAAATTGGAGGGACAAAATTATTATTAAAAACATAGTATGCGATATGACTGAAATGTTTTCATATTGAACGTAATATAGCATCAAAAATGTTTAACTAAAATATATTTTCATGTTGAACGTTGTAAAGCTTTTATATAAAATTTCATCAAAATTATTTTTTGACCAATATTTATTGTGTTCGATGTGATTTTTGCAAGGGTATTTATGTGTTTTTGTTTTTTCAGCTTATCCATCTCCAGTGACATCGGCTTCCATTATGGATCAACAATATTGCCTACGGTGGAACAATCACCAACACAATTTGACTAATGTATTAGCTGACCTTTTACAGAGAGAAGCGCTATGCGACGTTACTCTCGCTTGCGATGGAGAGACAGTTAAAGTGAGTCATTTTTTCTTTCCAAAATCATACATTTCTATATAGATTATCCCTTTACATTGGTTCTCTATTGTTGCAGGCTCATCAAACGATTCTCTCCGCATGTTCTCCATATTTTGAGAGTATATTCCTACAAAATTCTCACCCTCATCCAATTATTTTTCTAAAAGATGTGTGTTTTTCTATAATGAAATCGTTATTAGATTTTATGTATAAGGTAAATATCGTTTTCTATCTTTGAACACCGACACGAATACCGAAAAGTTTATTTTCATTTATATTTTTCTAGGGCGAAGTAAACGTTGGCCAAAATATGTTGCCAATGTTCCTCAAAACTGCTGAAAGTTTACAAGTCAGGGGTTTAACAGAAAATAATGCATTTAACCCAAAGGTAAAGGTATCGGAATTGTATACACGATCGAATAAGTAGATTCAATTTCGATTTCGGCTCACCCGATTTGCCGTTTTCAGATGGAAGAGAGAAACACTCCGTCTACTTCAGCTACGGAAAACTTAAGTTCCAATAACCGAGAAGAGCATCCTTTCCCTTCGGGGAAGAGGGTGCGTAGCAACAGTGCAACTGGCGGTTCGTCGTTAGGAGCCGCCGCCAGCGTTGGCTCCAACAGCTGTGATAGTCCACATCCTCACCCACTTCCTCCCCCATCCCACTCCATGCTTCTCGATCCCCCTTCGTTGCAAAGGCATTTTACAGAAACACAGGTACGTTTGTCTAATGTTTTTGTATATGTTACAGTTTGAGTGTCCACTTTGTTTGTGCACAAACAAACTAGTCTTTTTATTCACCTTCTAAACGCTCTAGTCCAATTGTATGACAATTTCAGTTTGCACTCAGATACCGCTCTTATGCTAAATATCAATAAGGTGGAAATTGGTATGTCAACTAATGATCGAGAAACACGCATAGGGTCTACCCGTTGTGTTAGTTTGAACTTCGAGAGTTTGTTTCGAACACGTTTTCACAACTCAAGCTTAAACACTAACCCAAGTATAATACTTATGACGTTTTTATTTCAGACACAATTATATGTAGGTAAAATTTGACAGTTGACATTCAAACTAAAATCGATAGTTTGGGTATACCCAAACTAATATGGATATAAATAAACAAAAGTGAACACTTGAACTGTGACATATACGCATAATGTTCGAGGTGTTAATGATCATTGTTATTTTCGCAGATATCAACCTTGGCGTATAAAGGTAGTCCACTATTAGGCAGTAATCTTAAATTACAAAATAGAGGTAGTCGGGGAGGTGATGATGAGGTAGGCGGAAGGGAGACGTCGAGCACGTCTCCTCCGCCTGCACATACAGCACCTCCTGCACACTCGGCACCCCCTGCACCGCCTCCTCCGATTGTTAAACAAGAAACAATGGACACTGGCTACATTTCTTCAGATTTGCCATTGGTAAGTAAATTGATTTTCGTTTAGTTTGTATTTAGAATCCCAATATTTCTTTCGTCGTCGTTTGATAGCAACCCATTTTTTTTTTATTGTGTTTTTAATTTTCATTATAATATTTATGATATTGAAAATGCAGTAACTATTTATAAGGAGAATTCAACACCATCTTTTTTGCATATACATAATTTTTAGAATCATTTTGTGAAAACGTTTTTGGTATCTTGTTAAGATGTGATTAGTTAATAAGTTTTAACTTTTTCGGATACTTTTAATAAGTTACTATTAATGTAAAATATTAGACATAGTTTCAATATGAATATGGTGATCCATAAAATTCCCAAAAGTTGGGTGTAATGAAAAGGAAAACTATTTGTAGTTTTCATTTTTCACTATTATTTAGTAGAATGTATACTCAATTGAATACTAAGATTTTAAAAATGGTTGTATTGTACATGTAGATTTATTTTTAGTGATTTAATATTGTTTTAAATATCTACTTTTAATTTATTATGTCTATACATTGAAATGCCCTTTGAATTTATTTTTCGCTACAGGAATGATCTTTTTCTTCTTTGTAAATTTGTACATAAAAGAAATGTTTCAAAATGTGTATATAAAATTTTATTATCACGTGTCTACAGGAAGGAAGGGATCTGCCTTGTCAAAATTTTTGTATGATAAATTATGAGAATGTTTCATTTCAACACTGAAATTAAACATACTTTATGATTTATGGAAACGAGTCAAAATTTATTGGTATAAAAAACAAAATCCTTTCCTTCTTTGTTGACAGACAATTGATTGGGCGAGACTAGGTACTAGCGCAGCACCTCCCGCTCAGGAGGAAGAGGTGGGGCAGGTGGCGATGAAGTGGCAGCCTTCTCCTCCTGCCCCACTGCAACCTTACCAAGCGGAAACCCACAGCACGTTACAAAGGTATCTCACTCAAGGGAGGTCGTCCGAACCGCCGGCCGCGGCTCAAGACTCCACCGGCCCCATCAATTACTGCACCGACACCTTCACTCGGCGGACGCGCGCCAAGGAATCACCTCGACACGAATCCGTCATACAAACGTCCACGTCTCGTGTGCCGGCCACGACACGGAAAGGAGGCCGCTTCAGAGCAAATTGGTTGGACCAGTTCGCTTGGTTACAATACGACGAACAGTTGAATATTATGTTCTGCACGTATTGTCGGAGGTGGTCTCACGAGCTTCCGGAGATTCGCACTTCGTTCGTCGAAGGCAACGGCAATTTTCGACTCGAAATCGTGAATCATCACGACAAGTGCAAAGCCCACAGACTATGTCGCGATCGTGAAGCGTATGAACGTGGTGCTGGAGACGGTGGAGGAACGCAAGATGATCCACGATGAGCCTCAAGAATGTTTTCTTCGATTGAGTGTAGGAAAATGTGGACGTGTGCAATACATAGTTGAAATGGTACTGTTTTTGAAAGATTGTTTAGGTTTTGGTTTGCGTTTTGAAGTAAGTTTACTTTGCGACGATCGAAAGTTTACCGATTAACATATTTTTGCATTTAGTTCAATTCACATTGTACACTTTATCAAAAGAGAAACTTAATAACATGAGTGATTATCTGTGATTTGTAAATATAAATTAATATTCCAAGATTACAATAATTGTAGAACCCGATAATGACGCTGATTAATTTTGTCATTCTGAAAAACGAAATTTTACAAGGTAATATTAAATTTAAAATATCCTTTTAATGTTTTGGTTGTGATATGAATTAATACATAATTTAAGCATAATATTTAAAAATATACACGATCCTATTACTCAACTATATTTTGCTAATGTGTAAATTGTTAATGTTAAAATTTTTATTGTTATTGAATTTAAGTATTTGTCATCTCGGGATATTATATTGTCGAGCTTCAACAAAAAATAATAAATGTATTATATATGTAATATGAAGAATTTATGAATTATTTCACGTGAGATACAGTATTTTTTAGAGTTTATTGATTCTAGCATATCCCATGACTTGATTCAGTCAGCCAAATATTTTTCATCTGATACAGTAAACAACGAACCGATTCGGTTTCCTATATTTTTTTAATATTACATTTTACGATGACTGCCATATATTTTTATAATATTTATCAATAATTTTACACATTGTATGATATAAATGAAATGACATATTTTAGACCATTTTATAACATCAAATAGATTTTTTCATACGGAAATGTCATATTTTCAATTTAACTTTACTTAAAACTAGATTTTATGGATCTATATACATATTGCATAAATTATATACCATAGCTAGTAATATTTTTTTCATGTTGATTGTTTAAATGAGAAGAATATTTATATATACCATAATTGTTACTCTGCTTAAACAATATTTAAGTACAATTAAAATTAGAATTGCCATATGTTTTGATTTGGAAATTTGTATTTCTCTTACAGACATAAACATTTCTCGTGTTTATTATTATAATAAACCAAGAATTTTTTTAAATTAAACTAATATAAATATGTAATGTTAAAGCATATTTTATAATATGGATAATTGCATTGTAATTTTTAATGCAGTTAATCTCAAAATGGCAACATTCCTCACGAGTAGACGAATTATTTTTTTCAAAATTTAACTTTCGTTCGAAATTATTACCTACAAAAATTATTTATTTACAATTATTCACGATTACAATTTTTTTTGATTTGATTGGTGTAATTATGACTATTATTAAATTTTTCACGTCCATTCGTGTTTACGATGGACGAAAATTTGTTGTGTTATTCGACTTTAAGATTAAACATTACAAGTATCATCGTATTTGAAAGACCTTTACTTGTATAAACATTTCTAAAGAACAATAACATGAGCTTTAAATACAACAATATACCTTCGAGCGGCATTTCTACATCCACATTTATAAATGTTCGCCTATGTTTTAATTTTATACCTTTTCAATATACAAATTGATTCTTTGTAAAGTATTCGATACTAAGTAAACGTAGTTTGTACAAAATATGAAACATGTTTTAACCTTAACGTTTTGGCAAATGTCTAATATTGAAAAGATTTCGATGGTATATGCCACATGTATGTAAATATGTTGAAGAATTACAAATTTTTATAATAAGATCTCAATTATATTTGAATGTTAAAATGGTGATACCTTGTTTATGATGATACAGATTTCGTGTGATATTTGTAATAAAGATGTATTTGCTATATTAATTTTCTTTTCTTTACTGCATTTTCGATATCGATTTTAATACAAATTTTATATTTACGATCGGACATTACAGTACAATCATCACAAAAATCTTTTTGAATATATCACAAAATCGTACTGTAAAGTTTGAACATAAGTAATCTACGACTATTCATATAGTTTTATAAACGAGACATTTATTTATTTACAGATATAACAATTTCACATAGAAAAGGACATCATCGAAACGACACAATAAAGATCTTATTAAATATAATTTTATGGTGTTTGATTGCAGGGTGGCAATGAAATGTCTTCGATACTCGGCACACATAATTTATCGGAACACACAGACAACGATCCGATGATGCCTACTCACCTTGAACATACCGATACAATGGACGGTAAGACTTTTCTATGGCTTTGTTGTTATTTATTTGTGTTTTCGATGTTTATATATTAATCATATTTGACATCATTCATAATACACTAAATTGGTCTTGAATATTATTAACATGCAATTGTTTTGATATAAATGTTGAGGGTTAAAGGTTTATTTTTACGGGTAGAATAGTTTGAGGAATTGTATTTTCATTGAATCATTTCTCATGCATATAATTTCAATTATTCATTTTATTCAGATTACAAATGTCGATTGAATATGTTGTTTAAAAATTTTTATCAAATATTTAAAAATATTAAATTTCACTGTTTTTTTTTTTTTTTTGAAACATATATATTAAAAATGTATCGCACAATTAACAAATCAAATTAATTTACATTATTTCTCCCATAAAATATACACATACTTCACTATCGTACACATTTGCTTGCATAATTACGTAGTGTAAATATTTTTTTGTGTATTAACTACTTTGCTGGTTTGCATGGCTTTTTTTAGATTCGAATTATTAAGTAGATTAGTTGATTAACAATGCTTGTTTTGTCAAATAAAAATACAATAATTGATTGCATCTATAGAATCATATTCATATTCTGTAGGTATTGATCAAAAATACGAATGTTTATGGAATAGGTAAAGGAATAATTATTTAAAACACTTATTTTAAAAACAAATTTGGTTATAAGTGTTGTCCTTAGTTTAATCTGATCCAGTTATTCGATATATTTCAATTCATAGATAGTAAGACTGTAAACGTAATATATTTTAAAATTTGATCATGCACTTTGTATAATATGTTAAATAACAGTTGAGGTTATTTTTACATATGTCTATATAAGAGTTTTATTGGTCATATGAAGTATTGTAGAAAAATGTATTCGTATATATGAGTTGAATTCTATTATTTTATTTAGTTTGGAATCGAATTAGTACTTGCTACATGTAATGACTTTAGCATAAAATCGGTACAACAGTTTTAAATTTTGATAATGAGAAATAAGAAATTTTGCAGGTGAACTTTCGGTTGACGAGAATCACGAACCTCTCGGCTACGTTGGATCGAGAACTGTACACAAAATTAGAAAAAGTAAAGAAAATCATGTTAGAAAAGGATCACTTTTAAAAATAATTAATACGGGTAACGACCTGCTTTCGTGCAAAATGTGCGGCAAATTAGTAACAAACATAAGGAAACACATGAAATCGCATAACCCCGATCAACACCGTTGTCCGTACTGTTCGTTGGTCCTCACGCGGGCCGACAATCTCAAGAGGCACGTCAAAATGAAACATTTGAAAACGGATTGCCCGAATGTCTTTTAATATATTGTTCATAGATTTTCGATTTTTATATATATTTGGAAGGAAAGAATTTGCGTGTCGTTTTTCGATTTATTTTATAATTTTTCACTAGAATGTTGACAGCATATACTCAATTGTACATCACAAATTTATATATTCTTAATGTTATACTAATGCTTTGTTAACAGATTAGGCAAAAATAATGTGGTTGGGTCACTGCTTTGTAATGCAAATTTACTTAGAATTTGTAGTTGAATATTATACAAACATGCATTAATCTTCATTTTAATATTGCAATATTTCTCTTCCATAATTGGTATCATTTTCATTATTAATCCTATAATATATTTTTTCCATTGTGTTATTGACTTCATGTAAATAGTTTATAAAAGACTGTTAGGTTTATTTTTTAATAATAAGACTGATTTTTTTCACTGTTTGTATCTCTTCGAATTGCAAACCTGGTCTAAAGTGTAATATGTTAATAAGTGAAATATTCTCAAAAATATTTTTCTTATCCATAAGAATGTTTTATTGAAATTACATATAATAAAATGTGATGGCTGTGCTCTTCACTGCTTTACGATTGCTTATGTTTTATAGAATAGAATTAATCAACTTCGATTATCAGGCAAATTTACCAAGCTTCACAAATACAACATTTTTTTCCAAACATTTGTTAGTCATCAGTGAATTTTAATTATAAAATGATGTTTATTTCAGGATTATAATACTCTTATTATTGTGTCCTGATTTTTTATATATTTATTTGTTTGTGTGTATATTTATAATGCTTCCTTCGAAGCACAACTACCTCAACACTGATTTGGTGCGATATTTTCATACTTTTAATTAAGACTGATTTACAAAACTTCAAATTTTTTTCAGATAAATTTGTAAATGTTTTTTTTTTCCGTGAGATAGGTTGTGTGATATGTTACCTCTTTTAATATTAATGTTTCCTTTTTTTTAATTATGTATTGTATTAAACTGTTTCTTCTTCATTTTTGTTTTTCTTTGCAATTTACTTTCAGATATCCTTTTTTTTCATTATGCCTATAATAATATAGAATTGGCATGATCATATATTATTTTGAATGCAATCTCCACTCTTATGCTTATAGAAATCTAGGTCTGAATATTTTTATTTTATTGCTTCTTTCTATTCTTTTTTCCAATTAATATTTCTTTACCGAGTACCATATTCGCTGAAAATTAATCGATCATGCTCAAATATTGATAATCAGCGCAAACAAGAATACATTCAATGAAATTTCACACTTAATATACAGATTATTAAGTTGTATATTGTTCTGCTTAATTTTGCTGTAGGTTTTCAGTACTTTTTGCCAGTATTAATATAAATTTGTTATGAAATGTATATTGGACATTCAATATGAAAATATTTGAAATTCATTCATGTATAATATATGGCAGTTGATTGCTTCAGTAAAATGAATAATTTGAAATACATTCTATGGGGAGTGGCATCATTTTTCATAAACATCAAGGTATCATCACATTTGATATTAATTAATCATGCATGCTTTTCACTTAATTTTTTTATTCATCAATTTTTTAATATTGCGTTTAACTGCTTAAAGAATGCTTTAGTACTTATATATTTAACACAATTGATATTAAGTTTACAATAATAGACAGTATTATTTATATACATATATACAAAATGTGCCTTTTTTGAACATGACAAAAAAGGCACGTTTGACGAAAAAAAAAAAATTCAGTGAATATTCAATCATCAATAGCACTCGTACTGGGGGAACCATCATATGGATATGATTTGTAATTGAGTAGAAACGAACGTTGTACATGTAAATAAATGCATACGGGATTGTGCAGTGGAAAATGTAAAAGAATGTGCCGGCAGTCTATGATGAATGTCCCCCCGGCGAAGCGTTGATGAGAAGTATGGCGGTGGGCAGTGATGTGTGTGTGTTGCAGGCTCCAAGGGCTGGCACATGCGGCTGACATTCGAGAGGGTAGCCGGCGCTCTGAACCTCCACCGCTGTAAACTGTGCGGCAAGGTGGTGACCCACATACGCAACCACTACCACGTGCACTTCCCCGGGCGGTTCGAGTGCCCGCTGTGCCGCGCGACGTACACCCGCTCGGACAACCTGCGTACGCACTGCAAATTCAAACACCCTGCGTATAACCCGGACACGCGCAAGTTCGAACCACCCCCGGCTCCCGCGCTCCTGGCTTCGCCGCTGCACCATGGCCTCGACTGATCCTCCCTGCTGTGGCTGGGCTACGACGCGCCATGATTCCGCCCCGCCGCCGCCAAACACTAGCGCGCCCCCGACAGAATCTCAAAAATAAATAGGTGCACTTTGAAACATTACGAGGCCTTCTAATAGAGATGGGAAAGAAATTGGAATGTGATTTAAAAATTGGATATTGATAGATGAAATTTTTTATACAAATGTAACTATTTACGGAGATTGTTTTATATTTAAAAGAAGTGAAATTTTATTGTCATATTTAAACATTTTTTTTATTTATCTATAAAATTTTATTAGTGTTGATTTTTTACGTGAATTCTAATAAATTATGATATTTGAATTTTTATATATATACACAATGTAATTAGTCATACGAGTTCTACGTAGAAGCAGCTTTATTGTTTTACTTCTTTTTTGTACACTGAATGATTGTGTTCATATTATTACCTATTTAGTGATTATGAATATATACATTGTGATCTTTCAGGTGAAGGTATACCTGCCTGAGATATGTAAGTTTAAATGAACACATCTTCGATTTAATGGCATTAAATATTGGCATTATACGATTGGGACTAACCTAGATTATAATATTTAATATAAAATTCAGTTATATTTTAGCTAAATTTAGGGTGGTACGGTAATCAAATTGTGATATATTGGAATGGTGCTACAGCCTAAGAGTGAACACGGGGGGCTCCGAGAGAGCCTTCCGCTGTTGGCGTACGGCCGACTGTTGTAGATAGATAAATGTTCGCATATGTTGATTTGATCATTTATAGCGAGCTACGATTATATCATTGATTGATACATACTCTGTGCAATATTACTAGTTATTTAATTTTTAACCAAACTAAATGTTATCTTAACAATTATCTAAAATATTGCGTCTACCTGATTTGTTTTTCTTATAAGTAATTTTAGTTTTATTAAAAAAAGAATTGGGTTATGGTTAAATGAAGCTACTAGTTAAGTAACAAAGAATATAAAGAATTCCCATACCTCTGCAGTTTTAAGAATTTTAATTTTTATATATTAAATGTTATGTAGATTTTATGTTGTTACACAAAGTCAATTCTGTTTAATTTATATCCCAATTTTAATTTATATGAAATGCAATTTTACATTGCTACTCCTGCATTTATCTGTTGTATTTATTACTAATTTACATTAAATTGTGGTATGTTACAAATACTGTGTTGTTATTATATTAAGTTAAATAAAACCCAAACTTCAATATAATGTTTTAATTTTATTTCTTCAAAATTCTTTATCATCATTTCCAAAATATTCATTTACGACAAGCGTAGTAAACCATAAAATACACTATTACATATCTCGTATATATATTATATATAAATATATAATTATTTATTTTATTACTTATTTTTTCTTGATATTTGTGAGTTTGCATGTTCAGTGTTGCTGCATTAGATTATATCTTTTGCCTCGTGAATAGATAGATATTCATGTTATAGTTTTGTTGGTTTAGCAAAAAAAATGATTGGCTGCTTTCTATATATCTAGATCATAATATATGTGTATTGCCACTATTTTAATATGAAAACATCAAAAAATATGACAATGCTACGTCAATTCACTCTAAAGAATGTTCTGAAACATAATTTCGTAGTTCTTATTGCTTATTTAAAGTGAATAATACAAAGGAAATTTATTTCATGATCAGAATTTTACACATTCAAAGTTCTGACTTTAAATTAACTCATTCACACACCGCTTTGCTAACGTACGTAAATATAGTATTTTTTCAATTCGAACGAAACATGGCAATTAAGCTTATCACTTGACGCTTTCAGTTATGCCGCACTAACGCAATGTTTTGTGATCGAAACTTTTACTTGTATTACAGACGATTTCTAATATCATTTTCAAAACGATGTTTCCAGATGATACGAATTAGAAGGCATGTTAAATTCTCAAACAATCCAAGAATCGAAACAAACAAAACTAAATCGACTTTTATTTTTTTAATAATTTACTTTTGGCATGGTTAATTTCTCATTAGATGTGCTGAGTGTATCGATGTATCTAACAACCTTCAACAGATACAGAGTTATTGCATGTTTTGTGTTGATTGTGCATAACAGATAATTTGCAATGTTCCGACTTTTACAACACACATCCCACATCAAAAATATATGGCCAAACACTCGACATTGACACACCGTTTTTGTTCTTTATCCATTTTTAAGTCGCTTGAATTCTGAGAGTAAAGTTTTGATGTGAAATTTACAGATACTAATAGCACTACACAAAAGTATCAGAAGTTGTTCACCGCAGGCGACATCAATTCTGCGAAGTGGAAATGCAAATACTGTGGTAAAGAAGTGACTAACCGATGGCATCATTTCCAAAGTCATAACCCGGAAAGGTCGCATTGCCTCTTTTGTCATAGTTCGTACAGCCGCATAGACACGCTGCGCAACCATCTTAAGTCCAAACATTTCGGCCGATAAACGTTTTCAGTAGGCGTAGTTTCATTGGTTTGCTGAATATGCTTACAGTTTTTCGCATTGATTGATCTCTTTGGTGATTGATGAACCGATAATATGAAAATTGTATTATTTACTTGGTAGCT
The DNA here is from genome assembly GCA_028571205.2 of Hydropsyche betteni. Taxonomy (NCBI): domain Eukaryota; kingdom Metazoa; phylum Arthropoda; class Insecta; order Trichoptera; family Hydropsychidae; genus Hydropsyche; species Hydropsyche betteni. The sequence continues at coordinate 230,325 of JAOXNN020000056.1, read as the reverse complement.
TGTATTTATAATCTTTCATTATGTAATTGATTTGCTTTTTAATGTCTCGTTTGACGAGGCAATATATACTTAGCATGAAATGCATATTATATTTGGTCGCAGATGTCTATAATAATCATTAAGCGTTGTCTTCACAATATTGATTTTCGAATAGTGGGAAAATTCAAATATTTTCAATTATAAGGGAGGATAAAAAAAAAAATCGAAATTTTCGTACATTAATGTTTTATTGGATTGAAATTTTCAGATTTTTTCAAAATTTTATACATTGATTTGATATAAATTAAGAGATGTGGCTGTGAAGAAAGAAAAACGAGAATTGTAAATATATGAAATGTTGCAGTATTATATTTTTATTATACAAATTCTTAAAAATGTAATTATAGAAAAAAATGCATCTCGGTTACCGATATTATATGAAAATTATATAAATGACTGATTTTTTTTTTAACGAATGAATACATTATATTGACTGATGTTTATGAAATTTTTAATTAGGAATTTTTATGATTACCATATTTTATGATCTCTAAATGTAATTTATGAAAATGAAATAAATAAGTATTTTATTAATGTGCGTCGTGCTTAAAATATTCCTGAATTTATTTGTGTGAAATAATCTTTTGTGTTTTAAAATTAGGGGATGGCAAATTTACTGGTGGCTGCAGGAAATGTTCGATTACGAAGTTTGTATATTGAAAATTTAACGATTACTGTATATTTTATATATTAGTGTTTTAAGAAGTAAAATTTAAAAGAAAATAATTATATATTTCGAATTAAAAAAATAAATTGATTTTTTAAAGTGATACGTTGTTTGGAGGATTCGAATATATTGCCTTTGCGATTTGTTTCATTTTATACAGTTCGAAAGATTTTCAGAAAACCAACATCTATCTTCCAGATTAAAAGTCATTTTCATCGTGGCACAGCATCAATATTACATTAAAATATGAGTGAAAACTTCTTAAGGAATAAGGTAAAACTCATCTATTATATTTTCAATTGAAAAAATAGCCAAACGTTCATTGCGAAAAACAGATTAGTTCAATTTAGAGTTAAATGAAGAAGTAGATAGATTTGAATCCAATTTTACCATTTGGATATGAACTTAAAAGTTAATTAACCTCGCGAGAAATCTTTAAGATTAGACATGTCTGAAAAATGATATATCAAAATGATATGATAGCGAAAGCGGATGAATTTTTGTAAAATGAATTATTAGAAAAATGTTTAATATTAAATATTGCACAATATTATCAGAAAATATATTTGAAGAGAAATCGATAGACACGAAACCAAATCGGCTTGATGACATTTCACATCTGACGTTCTTGGCCGAAGTCATACCATGTACGATCATAACTCGTTATAAATGTCAAGTACCGTATAATGAACATGATATTTTTATTTTTGAATTCGTAAATTGATAAGTTTGTCAAGTAGTTTGTTCGATGTTGACTGTTTTCGTTGATAAATTGTGTGTATTTAAATGGTCCATAAATATTCTCATTACATATATATAGATTCAACTTATATTAAATGTATATCAATGTAAAGTTTTATTGGTCAATTATTGAAAAAATATTCGCTAATTGCATACACTTTAAATTTTTATAGCTAAAAATAATTAACAATTGTGAAAAAAATATTTGCTAGAGGTATGATAATTGTAACGCATCTAAATATTCAATTTTTTGATTTCATACTTGTACATAATATTTCCTTGATTAAATTCATTGAAAAGCACATTATAAATTTTAATTACACCATTTAAAGTAAAATAGATCATATTATACCTGTTATTTGTAAATCACTACTAGAAAAATGATAAGAAATTAATTTCGACTGTGAGAAGTTAATTAACTAATTTTCATTATATATTGATAAGATATGCACATCAATTCTTCGTATTGAATTGAAATTCTTCATTATTGTGTTTTATTATTAAATATTTACGATGAATATTAAACATAAATGTAACTGCTTTGCTTGTGAGATTTAATACTTCAAATTTGAAGTTTATTCATAAAAAATTGTCACTTTATAACTAATTTGGAATATCAATTAATGTGTGGTCATGATTCAAACGAAATTATCTCTGAAAATGTTTGTAAGTGTGAATTTTTGTTTTATGTGTATTCCAAATTTAAGATGTACTTGATGATAAAAAAATGACAGCTTATTCTTTTGATTAGCAAAATAATTAAGCTTGTATGTTAACAAAAATGTATATTTTCTGTAAAAAATAAAGTTACAAAATCACAACATGAGGTTTTTTTTTATTTTATCCATAATAAAATACATTACAATAGCATAAATCTTATTGTATTTACACCAGAGCTATAGCAATATTATATTGTTAGTAAGCATTGAATTTGGCGACTTTATAATTTTTTTAATGAAATCGAAAGAATTTATTTTATTTAAAGAATATATTTGTCGGTATAAGTATTATATGAGCATTGAACAGTCAAAATAAAATTATAAAAGTTAAAAAAAACATGATTAATTTTTTTTATATAATATTATCAGTGTACGATAATTAGGGCCGCAAAGATAAAAATCGGGCTCGGTCCGAATTTAATTTATTCCACAGTTTTTAAATATAGATATAATCTGTAAAAGGTGTGAAATTAATTATTTGAAAATTTTATTATGAAAAACAAGTGCTAATTTATGAAAAAAAGAAGAGAAAACTACTACTGAAGAGTGAAGTGTATGTAGGCAAAAAAATTTTCCTTTTTCCCATAGATGTCAACTTTTTAAAAAAGTGCTTGGGTGCCTCTTAAATATATTATTTTAGTAGGTTTCAAAAAATTCGAAACAATTCTGTTTACGAATTGTTATCACTTCTTGAATATTTTTCAAACCCACCCATACAATATACACGAATACAACTTGTTCGCACGGACCGACACAGATTAGTTAATTTTTAGTGCGGGAATAAATTGCCATATTTTCGAACACAATCATTCAACTAATCTCCCAAAATGGAAACCAAATTTATAATCCTGATAACTTTATTTTTGAACATTCAAATTAATCAAGCCGTAAGTATACTTTCGACTCGTCATAGTGCTCAATTCGTTAGTACAAAATAGATTTATATTATAATAAAAAAAATTGATTTACAAATTCTCAGTTGACATTCACCGAATCGAATTCTGCAATGCTTTCAGGCTGTGACGATCGAAGTTGAAGCATTCTTCGAACCGAAAATCGAAAAACCAGTATGCACCAGTTCCGGTGTAAAATGCCACGATTGTTGGACATCACTGAACTGTATCGATCTAGACAATGGCACATTCCATCCAGAACTGCAACACTGTCCCATAGGCGGATCTTGCAAAGAGAAAACGGGCATTTGCGAATTTGACGGCAACTACGAGTGCTCCGACCAAGACAAATTGCAATGTAACAATATGAAAGGCATATTCCCGAGTCCTTTCAACAGCATGGAGTACTTCACGTGCGTTACAGGTCCTAATAATACGTTATTGAAATACGTCAGCAAGTGTGAGTCGACGTATGAGTTCGATCCTGCCAAGAAATTGTGTCGTAGAAAAATAATAGACGACAACCGTTACACATCATCGATACCTGTTTGTCGTAATGATTCTCAATCAGGGTCGGTCCAAAATAATACAAATATATTTTACCGATGTCGAAAGGAGAGTGTGGATTTGGGTTTCAATTTCGTTCCTCAACTGTACGGGTGTCCTTTCAACTTTCAGTACAATGGGACCCATTGCGTTGATCCGATGCCTAATATTTTGGACAAAAATGGATTGTGCTTGAGGACTGGATATTTCTCCCATACAGAGATTTGTAATTATTATTATGAATGTAATTATATTGGAGAATCTCCGAACGTCAGATCGTGTAATTATGAGTATCAAAAGTTCGATCAATTAAGAGGAGAATGTGTGTATTTTAGTTGTGATATGTGTCATGCATGAATATGTTGTAATGATTGATTTATTCATTCGAATCGATTTTATTCTGAGAAAGTAATTTAAGTATTTTTTGTAATAATAGTAAATAAAAAAAACTTATATAGAATTCATCCATAATAATTTCGTGTATTTAATTTGTGTAATAAATTTCTAAGACATATTATCTGTAATTTTTATTAATTATTCATATGAATGTTCATATTTATGTATTTTTATTTTATTTTGATTAAAAAATGAAATATCATCGATATTTAAATGGACTAGCATTAAAATATGCTTTTTTGAACATTAAAATATTCTATATTAATACAAAAAAATGTAGTTATACAGTATTGTATTACACAGTATATTAAACAATAATTTATTATTTATAAATACATATTAAACAGATGGCAAATAATTTATTTTATATTGAGGCATTTTTGCAACTGATTTTCGAATGCTAACAGGTTTCTTTTTTATTTCACAAGTATGTATTTATAGTATTTTTTTAATCTTCATCGAATTCATTTGATATTTTAATAACAAGGATCTATTTAGTTTCAATTGATAGAATCACTGAAATATAAATTTATAGTTGATGTTTTTTGGATCAATAAGTTTAATTTTTTTTTCGAACGAGTTACAACTATCCGGTAATTAACTAATGCCTCTATCGTAATAATTAATTATTTTTCAATTAATTTTTCATAGTAAACACAACATGACCAATGAGTTTCATCGAATATTATTACGCAGTGGAAAAAATATTTGAATCCCCTATATATAAACATGGATGACAGATGTTTGTGTTTGTTTGTATGCTGAGGCTCTTGACTTATCGTTTCAATTCAGCCTGTATGCCGTTAATATATAACGGCTATAATCGCTACACGAGAACGGCTATAACGCGAGCTCCGAATTTATTCTTTATGGTCATTATAATAACGGCTATAATATTATCCTGTATAATCTTATATTCTGAAGATATTTCGCAAGTCTATCTTGACTTGTGAATTCGTTGTATATTTTTTCATAATACACTCCTGATGGCTTAAATTTATGTTTTCATATATTTTATTTTATTATAACATACTAACGTATTCAGACTTGCTATGCCAGTCCTCAACACTAAGCTCACCTTACAAACTCTCTTTCTAAAAGAAACCCTAAAAGAAATCGACATTTTATAAAGCTTATTTTTTGTATTTATTTTAAGGTACTCCTAACGGTGTACCTTGACTTCTTATATGAAATGCATTTGCGAAACAAATTTTGTTTCAAATTGTTTTGTTTGTGGATAGATGTCGCTAAATAAAATATACTTGACATGTTATGGGGTGATGGAAAAGGAGCCGTTTTTATTGAATTCTAATTATTAATCTTACATTGCAGTTTTTCGCATCGATGACATTTCACGTTTAATGCTCTCAGCCGAAGTAATATATGTACGGTCATAACTTGTCAAGTATCGTATAATGAACATGAATTTTTAAATTCATATGAATCGATGAGGGACTTAAATTTAATACTGAATATTTGAAGATTATTCATGAAAAAATTGTCACTTTATAAAAAAATTTGAATATTAATTAATGTGTGGTCATGTTTCAAACGAAATTAACGCTGAAAATGTCTCTAAGTGATTTTTTCATTTTATGTGTATTTAGAATTTCACATGTACTTAATAATTTGCAAAATGACAACTTATTCTTTGTATTGGCAAAATAATTAAGCTTGCATGTTAACAAATGTATATTTTCCGTAAAAGATAGTTATAAACATACACGACATTGATGCATTTTATTATAACTAAAATATAATACATTACAATAGCAAATTAGAGTAGTTTAGAATTTTTATCATATTGTATTTACACACACACACTCGTAATCAATAAAAAGCCTATTAATTCCTGATATTTTTGTCTTATTTTTTTGTAGAAGTTAAAATCTTTAAAATTTATTTTTTATACAAAAATTTGTATTCTCTGTTGACTAGAGCAAAATATAAAAAAGTTTGATACAGGCATTCGAATTGGCACATAATACATTTCTATTTTAACACTTTTGACACTAATAAGCTATTTTTATATTTATACATTAAATTTATATAATTAAGCATAAATTTTAGAATGACACAATTTCATATCTTTCTTTTTACTTAGAATTTATATTTTCGAAATTATATTAAGAAGTCTGCAAATTTTCATACTTGTCTAAGCTAATTAATAAATAATTATTTATCTACTTATCATATTGCACATTATACATCTCGCCGCGGACAGAACTGTTACATGTAAATAATTTCAAGAAAAACTCAAAAAAAAACAACATATATTCATTCAATAATAAGTGAAATGGGAGATCTTTCAAATTACATTCAACTCGTCTAGTCATATCAATTATCGATCAAAAAAATTTCATTTGTAAAAATTTAAAACTATAAGTCTTAACGCTTCGGCTTCAGTATACAATTCACAATACACCATTGAAAATTCGGCCAAGTACGGAATAAAATACAATCACAATTTAATCAAAAGCTTATTTACATTTGATCCCAAAACTAGTCCTAAGTTTGTTTGAGCAAACTTTTAATAAATAAATAGCCGTTACTGTCATATTGAAATAAAGTATTTTTCTTTCTATTTTTATCGCATTTCATATGGTCTTAGAGCACCAGTCATTCCCGAAGTTTTTATTTCGATCACTTCAGCCTTTTCTGTTTCCAATTCAGCTTCAGGTTTTAGAACTTTCTTTTTCTTTTTCATTTTTTCTTCCATCTCTTTGAATTTGAGAGTCAAGTATCTAAAAAAGAAATAGTTAAAAAATTGGTTCATTAAACAAAAAAAAAAAATCTATTCATACTAACTTGTCTACTAAAGGTCCACTATAATCTTCAGGAAATTTAGGAGAATATGGTAAAATGTATTTGTAAAGTCTTTCATTTAATACATAAAGTTGAGTGGTTGTTGAACATTTGACGTTGAACCACCAGTCACAAGTGAGTGCTACTTGACTGAAGATTGTTCCATTTGGACATAAAAATGAGGCTTGTCCACCGTTTAGATCACAATAATGCCACACCTGTTTGAAAAAAAAGCAATTTAACCGATACAAAACATTTAGTAAAAATTATAATTTTATGAAATGAGTTTTTTTTCGAAACCTGGCACTTTGTTTCTGGATCTCCAAAGAATCCTTTATATCTCTGAGTTTTACAATCAAAGTTAGTCGTTGGAATAATTGATAATGCTGGATAGTCGACTCCTGGACGACCCGGTGTTCCACCTAATTCATTCTGATCAGCTGGGAATGCTTGAGAAGTTTCAGGATTATAGGATTGTTCAACTTCATGTTCTAAATAAAATTTTGTCAATTAATCATAATGAAATATTGTATTTAACATAATGTAATAATTTGAATTCATGTTGTAAATCAGTATTATTTTTACATACCAACATCCAAGTCTTGAGGTGGATACTCATGAACGGGCAATGGAGTAACAGAAGCTTTCTCAATATTAACATGTTTAACTGGTGGTAATCTAGGTCTTGGAACTGCAGTATTTGCATGAGCATTAGTAATAGGCTTTGGAGTGGTTTTGAATGGAACCGGAGTACTCAAAATTGGTCTGATTGAAGAAGAATCGATGTACTTTTGACTTTCTTTCAATGAATTGAGAATCTGCACTAGAGCTTTAATAGAGGAATCAATATTGTCTGCCGTTATGGTTTGTGGTAGTGAATTCGACTTTTGTAGGCTGTTTAAGATCTTTGCCAAATTATTCTGTTCAAATTGATCACCGGAAGATGGTCCATAATTTATTGGAGCTGGAGTATCATCAGTCAAAGATATTTTAGAGGGATGTGGTTTAAAGCGAGTAATTTGAGGCTTTCTTGTCGTGAAAGATTCTGGTTTGCTTTGTGTTAGAACCTCATTAGGCGTCTGATAAGTATATTTAGGTTCCGCAGTTGTTGTAGGTATTATTGGTTTAAATCCAGTATCGGTTGTAATCTCATAAGGCTTTTTGAAAACGTATTTTTTCAATAATTTATAATCGTAATCGTTTTGAGTTTTCACACCATTAGAAACGATTTCAATCTGTGGCGAAACAGTGAATTTGTACATATCGTGCTTTTCTTCATTTCGTCCAGAACTTACGGATACAGGCACAGGAATCGGTTTTTTGTTATTAGTTACATATGGGACAAAATAATCATCATTTGATCCAAATTCTGGAACTTGCACGGGAGGCGTTTGCTCGTACGGAACCAATTTATATTGAGGTTCACTTATCGGGTTCGAATAATACTGAAGGTGAGGTATTTCTCCAGTATTGAAAATATCAGATGACACCTTCACAGGTACAGGTATTGGTCTTTGAAAATCATAATTTTGACTAACCTGCTTCGGAGGAGCTCTCATAATCGATTGAATATTATTAAATTTCACAGGAATTTGAGTTTGTAAATATTTGACATTGTTCTGTTGCAATTCGGGTAAATAATCTTGGATTATCTTATTGGGAAAAGCAGAAGCGATATTGAATTGAGATAACCTATTCCCTTGGTATCTAGGTATTTCGCTATATTGATTCGGCAATAATTTTCCATTTTGAGGAACAACAGCGACCTTCTGAAGCTGAGCTTTCGATATGAAAGCATCATTTTGGGGCGAACTGAAGTCATTAGCGAGATAAAACGTCATGTACGGAATCAAACGTCTGTATCTTTCATTCACAGGAAGTTGAGTGGAATTTAAATAATTCAATTTAGAGGAATATTTCCCAGAAGTCCTTTGTTGGTAACGCGATGGATTTATAGGCACGAATCCGCCGAATTCTATGCTCTTTTTGTCTATAGATAACATTTTGCGCTCGGGTGTATTTCCGTTCGGAGATATTGTTATTGAATTTGCATAATTTATCGCTGAAACAAAAGGAATTCGGTTAGTTTGATCATTGCGCTTTTCGGCCTTAGCTCTACGTGGGAAATTCAACTTTCGAAACTCGCCCGTGAATTCATTTAAGAGACGTTACGAAGAATGACATTGACCAAATGGGTCGACTTCGCATTGTACCATTTTAAAATGCGTTTTGATCTCGAAAATCTCAAGGAAAAGTGAAAATTTTTCGTTTATCGCCTATACGATGTTATTTATATAAATATTCGCGAATATTTTGCGAACTGATAATGTGAATTAATCAATTATGAATTTTCTACGGATTGTAATAAAAGCATGCACCGATTATTTGTTTCGCCATAAAAATTTTAGCATGGCATAACCGAAACAATACGTTATTAGGTATTTTGATATCAAACTTTCAGTGAAAGTTATTTACCTCTTAAAGCGTTACTTATATTTTGTAGTAAATGTTAAAAAATCGAATGCTTGAGGGCATAACTGTATAATTAGCAATGGTTTTTTGCTCCGTTTTCAAGTACTACAGAAGGCTAATTGTATCGCTATAATTTATCGTTTTAATTTTTTACTATCACGAAAATTTTTTTCATAGGAATACCTTCATAAATGTCGATTATGTAGGTGTGTTATGTAATGAAAATTCTAGAGGCTTTGAAGTTTTTTTTCGTGAAGGTTATAAAGCATTGTTACTTATAACAATTGACTTTTTCTCTTGAAATTTTTTTTTTTAAATATCATTGATTTATTTATCTTTATGGAATTTCAATTTGTGACGGGATTTGATTCAATCTTTTTTAGAAATTTAATAGAAAAAAAGTTTTAACGCTGGATAATCATTATGAACCATATTTTTATTCGTATATAAAAAACTTCTCAATCTGAATTCTCATCTTAAAAAGAAGATTTATAATCCAATTTCATAATAAATAAAATAAATTTCTTTATGTGGTTTTATGTAATTTTTGCATATTTAATCAACAAAATCACATATATGGATTGAATGAATGACTTCTCATCCGCATCTTTTAAAAATTCCATTAAAATTCTTACACAATAGAAAAATATCAAAAATTATTTAATGAAATACCACAATACGTATTATTTAGATTTATGTGCGGTTTTCTAATGATAATCTTGCGGTGCTTTCATCTTTGTTTTCGCACCATTAATGCTTGAAACGTATTAATTATATGAAAGTTATTATTGTTGTTCGGATGAGTATAAAACATAAAATTCAATCTTCCACATCTGAAATTAAATCTTGGATTCCTTTCAAGCAAATCTTTTTGTCACAAAAAAATATGAATTCACCTTTCTTTATTTTAACAACTACGCCACTTTCGCTTGTATGAAGATAGTTTTGTTGAAAATTTTATTATTGAATAATAAATTATGGTGTAATTTAACATAAAACCAGTTGCGATTTACTTGAAAGTTTTTTGTTATAAAATCTTCATACACATATAATAATATTCCTGTTGCAAATTTAATTTAAATTTTATGACATTCGATTCTTTTCCTGTTCAACATGACGACCTTCATCTCGCTTTATTTTCCGATGAAAGAAATCTGAAACTTCATTGTTTCCACTTCAAAACAATGAAGTGTGTTTTCTCGCATCCGCAACATGAAAATATTTCGCATAAGCTACAAACGCCAAAGAAAAGTATGAGAATAATTGCGTATCTTTGGAAAGAGAAAAAAATTTCTTTCAATTAAGGTTACGTAGAATTGAACGGTGAGAAACCTCGACTAGCCATAGTAAAAAATTAAAACAATATAACATATAAGAGTGCAATTTTCATCACAGTTAAAAATTCAATTGTAATGCGAGATTATAAAAATTGAATCATGGAAACTGCGCGGAATTCGATCGTAATAAAACGTTCGAAATTTCACAAGAATTTATGGCGTTATTTCGATGAAATAAGTTGGATTTTCATTTATTAAAAAAAAATATATGTGCGATTTGAAAATGTATTAAAGAAACGGCGGGTGGTCTTTTCGATTTCGAAAATAGTATCGGAATTTCGCTCAATTACGAATTTACGCTTAGACAAAACGCGATGAGCTCAATTTTTCACTTTGAATCGGTGAAAATGGATATTATATAAAGTGACGTTTCAATTTTTCTTCGATGTCAGAATTTAAAAAATTGGATGTATCTAATTTTGAAAATTCCGACGCATCATTTGCTATGTAATACATGCATGAATATAAAAATTCGAATGAAAGAAAATTTGATTACATTCCACTTAATTTATATAGATCAAACTCCAAGAGAAGATTAGATATTTCACATTAGTAATAATTACAAAGACAATAAGAGCGAAAACATAAAGGAAATCTACGCACCATTGTTTCTATAGCATTTTCCGTTTAGAAAATGAGGGAAAATCTAGAAAGAAATTATCGAGAAAGGTCTTAAATGACTGACAATACCCTATTTTTTATATAATGTGTAAATATAATACTCGTTTTGGGCGCTATGTAAACATTACTTAGCGTTAATGTAGGAAATGTCAGAGAAAGGGAAAATCGCATTTTAACTGTCGTAGAATTGTTTGAAAATCGTTTCACATATATATTTTGAATTTATCTGGTTTGTTGTTGTGGCGTTTTTGCAGTTATATAATTATTTTAGAGTTAAAACGTCGTAAAGACTATGTAAGTGGAGTACATAACGTTTATATGAAGAACATAGTCTATTAAATACAAACGATCTTGTTATTTTACGAATTTAATTTCGATAATCAATGCGGAATTGATATTTGAAATTATTAATAGATTATTTTTACTGTCCAGACTTTCAAATTATTTTTTTTTGTATCATTGAGTTCCGCTGTAGAAAATAGAGCGACCAAAATAAACTCAGACATGCATTTTGTTCTTGATGTAAAATTCAATCATGTATATATTTTTTTAATCGTACTTAAAATACTCGTGATTCATATGGCAATTTGGTATAATTACCACAGAATATCATCATTTTGATTATTGCACTTATCCAAGCTTAGCAAAAAAATAACCGACATGATTATCATGTAGAAGAGCCTTGTACTTTTACTTAGCTCTGATTTATTTTAATTTCCGAAAAGAATAATAATGATAGTCTTTACCATCACGGAATCAGTTGCATATCCCCTGTATAATATACAATTCTAGACGTTTTTGTTTCACTTTAACATTATATTTTACAATGAACGCTTTAAATGCTGGGCTTTTCACGAGTAAACAATAATGATATATTGAAGGCAAAGTTCCGGCATGCTTTTATGGTTCGAGCGTAACGAATCATAAATATAAAACGCGAGAAATCACAAACAGAATCTATGAAAATTAATTAGAAAATCTCATTTTTTCGTACAGCATAAACACGTATCGACGCTTCGACCATTTATTTTTTTTTGCGTGCGATTTTTTCGTATATCGAAAATTAACACTTTCGCTTTCGATTTTCTCACAAAATACCTTTGTATAAATGAAAAAGTGAAAAATACAGCATCGATATGATCGATGGATCACTTTTACTTATCAATCACGAGCAAAAAAATGTTATTATGTATATTGTGAATGTTTAACGATACCGCAGCAAAATCGTGACAATTCCGTTACCCAACACAATAGATTGGCGCAATTTTCGATTCGATTGTCCTTCAAAGACGAAAGATAATCGTATTAAGACTTAACGAGGATCAAATCTATGCGGATATTTCAATACAGATTTATAGAGAGACTGTACTTGATAGAAAGTCTAAAGTTTGTCGGATTACAAGATGCATACAAAATATAAACTGGTCGCCGTTCACTTGCGCACTAGTAAACTAACTAAACTGTGTAATATAATATGTATAAGGAAGGCTTTCATATCCGCGTTTTGTTTTAAGCAAATCTGCGTTAATTGGATTAGGTTTTGATGATGGTGGTGACGATAAATGCATTTGTGTGATGTAACTCGACGATTTCCTTGTTACAAAGGAATGCTGCTTGAACTAATATGAATGATTAAAATCAGATATAGTTTTGAACGTCAATCATAAAATCATTGAAGATGGTAGAAATTGTGCGAGAAGACATATAAATAACCATTTAAAATTTTACACAATGGATCGTTCGTTCGAATAACTTTATATAGACTTTTTGAATTTTGGAATATCAAAAGGAGATTTTGAATGCTTAGTTTCCATATGAATGATAAAAGAAACTTTTATATTATATTCTTAAAATAAAAAAAAAGAATTGTATGAATAGTTATACGAAAACAAGATGAGTTTGCGTAAATGTACAATCAATCAAAATCAGCGGTACAAACATCAATTACCGAGATTGGTAATATATTAAATCTAGATCGAGGACGGAACGATTTTTTTTTACAATTCACGGAAAATGCAGGTGCATTACACGTAAAAAATAATAGCGAAGGTCTTTAAAGACAAAAAAAATATGCGTATATTAAATCACATGGAACAATCAACTTGCACAATATTGTTATGTTGTTGAACACACGAGTGCCTCGTTAACATACGTTAATGGCCTACAAACAATAAAAATACCTGTTTTTTTTTATTATTGTTACCTTATATATTAATGTCGATAGTTTGTTGAACCTCGTGTCGGTGTGTTAACGCGTTGCATATTGTTATGGTTAAACGGATGCAATTCGATGCGCATGTTATGTCATATTTCTAGGTGTTTTGCGAATTATCGTATTATATTACAATTTTAATTATAATATATTAATGAATATGAATAAACTACATCGATTTTTGACGGTCCGTTCGCTATATGGGTAAAAAATATATGTAACGCATTTGCATCATATTGATTTATCGAACCGGTACTAATTAATCTTGAATAATGAGATTATTTAGAAAATTTAATTTCACGTAACAAATTCAGAATATAAAATAGTAGTTCATTCATTGTTTTCAAAATGTTAAGCATTGTCCTTGCATTGAAAATTAATTTCGATTCAAACCGTATCAAATGTCAAAAAAATCTCACTGCACGATTTCAAAGAGCAATTCCACTTTATTACACATTCTATCGACACGATCCAGATTCGTTCAAAATACGATATAAATCCGAAATAAATAAGCGAAAGTGGCACAAAGGAATCTCGTAGACGACAATCAAAAGCAATGACGTAACGACGCCAAACAAGAGCACTCAGAATCACTAGGAAGAAGATATCACACGGCAACGATGACAGTGGGTGATACTATCTAAGTGACATGCAAAGAAGTCAGTTGTGTAACGGGGCAATTATGAAAAAGAATGAGGAGAAAAGTGATGTCGCTTTTACGGCGTGAGATTGTGGCGATTGCGGTTTTTCAAGTTGTGAGGATATATTGTGCTAGCGCGATTTAATTTTTTGATAGTGTGTTTTGGAGTTTTTATGGTTTGAGGAAAAAAGAGTGATGGAAAATAAAGATGTTTCTGAAAAAAATTGAATGGGAAACTTTCGGCTGAACATGATATGAGTCATGTAAGATGTTGTATACTAATTATTTTATACTAGTATATAGGCCCAATGTTAATAACATCGGCTGCGGTTTTGTTAAGAAACGGAAAACGATAAAATGTGAAAACCCGATTGTGTGAACTCGA
>JAOXNN020000056.1:198698-215752 GCA_028571205.2 Hydropsyche betteni | reverse complement strand
TACACACACAGACAGACAGACAGACAGACAGACAGACCGACAGACAGACAGATATCCGCTATTATATATAGGGGATTATATATAGGGGATAGGGGATAGGGGATAAGCTCTTTCTATGATATAAATAGATTTAAACTTTTAATGGCATCACATTAGAGAAAAAAAGAGAATACCTTTTGAATGGGGGTGAAAAATAAAATAAAACAACGAAAAAATTATAAATTGATGAATTTTAGTAACAAGTGACCAATACGTTTGAACAAGCACTGTAAGCCGCAAATTTTAAATATTTTAAACGTGAATAAAAACGTAAAAGTGGGTATTAAATGTAATAAAATAAAGCCGAGCTGCAGAAATTATACGCAAACAGCGTGAAAATGTGAATTCCGAGTATATGAAAAGAGGTTTCACTGTATTTACAAAACGTGTACGAAATTTCGTCAAAAGTTTACAATTCCTTCACACCGAAAATGACACAATATTTAACACGTAATACAAACGACAAAGACACCAAAAGCAGGTGAACACACAATTCCGAATCGATACATATAATATAATACTTTAGAAAGGCAAAGTGAGCACTTACATACTTACCGAAGATTGCGCAACACTCTCGTGAATAATAAAAGCCTTAAAACGACCTCAGAATTAACAGGCGTTTTGGAAACTCATACGTTTTTCTTAAGTACAAAAAGCGGTCGCATTCTTCCCGCGAAACCAGTCTTCTGGTAGTCATTTTTAGAGACTCGAAGTCGGTTAATTGTCGTCGTATATGGCATCTATTTTTTTTTAAAGAATGCGTTGTTTTCGTATTATATATAAGACGCATTATTTTGAATCAATGCTAAAAATAATATTTGATACTAATTTAAGATAGTCAATTTTTATTTTCGAACGCACATTCCTCATATGTGTGTTATTTAACGACGTTACTTCATGGTAGTTGTTGCAATTCTCGGATGCAGTGGAATGCACTTTGGATCGTCTAAAGATTAATTGTGCAGGCTTTTATGTGGGATTGCGGAATTGCAGCTCGTGTTTGAAGTATCAGAGTGTGAATTATTGTCACTAAAAATGTTTTCTCTTGTAAAATAAAAACGCAGTATTTATTTCAATCGTGTTTGATGATTGGAAAAACAATAAAATTGTTTTATATAAAAATGCGGTTCCCATAACGGAAAATTGCCAATAAAAATTAATCTATTCGCTTAACGCAATATAAATTCAATTAAAAACTTATTTATAGAATTCTATTAATGACTTTATTGAACATAATGATATTGATAGAATTTCTGTATAAAAAAATCATAATTTGTATAAAAACATACATGAATGATTTTAACCATGTCTCATGAATCAAATGACACATACCGACAAAAACAGAAGCCATAAATAAAAGTAGATCAACTTCAAACAAATCATTAGACGATTTCCTACATGCTTCCACAAACTGTTAAGTAACATCGCACCGCATACTTTTCGCTGTGCCACTTAAAAACGATTTTTCATCGTTTCTACGAAAGGCGAAAAAATTTCTACGATTAATTATGCGCGGCATGAAAAAGCGAAAAAGCCGTGAAAAAAATAGAAACCATGCCATTGTTGCGGACAAAGTCAAAAGTCACGATGAACACGTCCGAATATTGTTCGTACAAATATATTTTTGCTTTTTTTGAGAGTCATTACGCAAAGACAATACTCGATTGTGCTCTATTATTATTATACATGCTAGGAAATGTCTCGGTAGTTTATGTGGATGAGTGATTTTGGCGTCTCACGAATATTTTCAGAAGAATATTTTGTAATAGTGATATGTGTATAATTTACTTGGTTTCAATTTTCATGTAAATTTTGACTGCTGAATCAAACCATTTATTACACGGAAGTTAAAGGTAAGTATATAGAGACAAATAAATAAGGAAAAATGTGAAAAGGGGGTCGATAAGGCATTTTTAAAGTAATTTGAATATTAAATACATATAACTTTTATATCTTATACAAATCAAACCAAATTCAAATTTTAAACTTTTAACTAGACCTTTTACAGATCAAATTGAACCATTGAAAAAAAATTCAGGCTGTTATCATAGTAATCAATAAAATAGATCTATTTTTCAATTTGACTTTAATAATCTGATTGTCAGTTGGGGATTTCCACCAATTTTGACACATATGATTAATTTCTTTTTCGTAAATCAATCTAAAAATAAGTACCATGGATATGTAACTAAAGTTTTTCAGAATTTTTTATGTAATCATAAAAAAATTAATAAAATAATTTATGATAGTCGAATTTTAAAAGAATAAACTTGAAATTTAAAAAGTTGAAAAAAATTTGTATAAAATTACATTTGAAAGTTGTATCATATTATATCAAATTTTGTCTAAATGACTTTAGATCAATAGTATACAATCAAATCATAAACTGATTGTATAATTCGTCACTTAACTTATACAATTGGTTCAACAAGATTTTACCAAATTTATAACGATCTTTTAATGAAATTTATAAGGTAATTAGATCAAATAATAAATATGCAAATATAAGTCAAAAAGGCTCGAGAATTTTATCATTTTTTAAAAATCTCTTTAAACACAGACATCAAAAACTCCACAAATCGAAAATTTCACACTCGATCCACACAGACAAAGCAAACAGACACGCCCCGATAAAATGCCTTCATCGAGGAATCCGAAAGTGACATAATATTTCCATCGTTACGGATACGGCCTTGTTCTTAGCCGATTGGGAAACGGTTGCGCACCGCTGGCCGCAGACGAAGCGTGACTCCAGCTCGACGTCTTTTTCAAAAATAGCTGAAACCGACAGTCCTCATGATACGTGTGAACATGTGGTGGACGAAGGTCCTATCTGTCCTTTCGAATTGTCCTTTATTTACGGGCTAACAGCGGCATGTCTGACTTGTACGTGAGTTTTTGATTTTTCAAGTGTTGAACTTTTCCAGATGAAATTACGATCAATTTTATATAAAACTGATATATTTTTTTTACTTTAAATTTAAATATCGATCGATTTTATTTGATTTTAATAAAATTTTCATTGATTCGATTTGCATTTTCAGAAATATTCTAAGACCACCTTTGAATTTTTTCGTTCATCGATTTTCGTATTGTCGATTCATCGGAGCGAAAAATTCGATAAAACTTCTCACGGCTCAATCGAAAATGATCTTATATCTATAGATCTTATATATTATATATACTGATTTTGCTTATTAAACAAAATCGTAAATATTATGAAATGCAAATTGAGTCAACACCTTTATCTGATGTAACCGTTTAGCATCGTAAGGTTAAAATCACGATCGTTTCAGTTCGTGATCGAACGAAATTTTGCAACAATCGGGCCAGATCTTATTAAAAAAAGATCACCGGATCGTTTATCAAGATAACATCTCGGAAAATATCGTTGTAGTGAAAGCCTCATCGTACAAATCGAAAGTTAATGGAGATTCTAGTTTGATGCGTCGCTCGTGTGGTGGATATGTCACTTTCGATTTTTTCTGTCAGAAAACCGGTCTTTAATATCGATCGTGATCATTTTATATGTGTGTCATTATAATAATTAAAAAACAATTTGACGGATATCGATTGAAATATTATGTATAATTAAGATGGAGTTTGATTGTTAATTGTTTGCATTTGCATAAACTGCGTTTGTTGAATATATCAGAATTTTTATTGGAGATATCGATGTTTCTCATTTTCAGTTTTTATATTCGGAAAAAATTGATTCATATTTATAAAAAAAATGCGAAAGTAAATAAATTTTGTTACGAAATCTATTTTTTTAAATGTATTTTCAGATGTTGAAATTCGATGACTATTCGGTTTTAAAGGGCTTTATTATTTTGTAATGACATTAAATCAATATACTTGATGTTTTATACTAGAAAAAATTCTATGTAAAATAAACCTTTGATTTGGTTTATTGATTTAAGCGACAGATTATTTATTCTGTACATTAAACAAACATCAAAACGATCAAACATTGCTCTGATCAAACAAAAACGAAAAATATTAAAACATCACCCAAATATTTATATTATACTTTCTTTTCGTGTAGGTAAATTTACTCATTTAAAAAACGACAAACTTTTAATTTTCCCAAACCGCATATACCAACAAAACGCTTTATTGCCATATGAATTATTCTTACACGTCAATAAACAAATTTTAACACTTTTACCGACAAAACACATCCGATTTTCCACACGAGCCGATTTCCTTTGGGAAATGTGCGAAAATCTCGTCAACGTCGTCAACTTTCATCGTCTTCATATATATTAAAGCATTTTCTCTGCAATATGAGGCGAAAGCCTGCCGCGAGTTTCACAAATGTTTTTAATCGTCAGGTACATATGGCCGTACACTTGTATGTTGGATCAGAAGCAACAACACCTTCATTCAAAAAAATTTACACTTTCTCTAACGACGCATCAATACAAACAATAATAATTCAAAAAAACTTTCGATGTGATTAATGAGACCTCGTTGAATCGACGGATTGTGAATCAGGTTATAATTGATACCTGTAAACGATTTAACGGACGTATAAATTGATCATTGTATATTCGTATTTCGAACACAATAAGTCATACAGATGATCAGTTTGGGTCTAGGTCGTTTTGAAAATCGATAAAATACGCGGTTTTTTCAATGTGAATGAAAAAAAGCTAACAATACGTGTACGTGACAAGTGACGCATTGTTATCGAGAGTTGCGCAAAATGCAACTTCGTGACTGTTTATTTATTTTTTCGTACGTAAAAGGCGAAAATATTGCGAAACTTTTAGACAAAATGCTATGTTTCGAGCGTATGCAAGGTTTCCGTATTTTTGCAAGGAATTTTAAACGAATTTAGCCGCGGTTTATATAACAAATAAAAGTTTACGAGTCACTCGCGGAAGGGGTTTGAATTAAATTACGTTTGACCATATAAAAGTCTTCAACGTGCTTGGTAATACGAAAATAACCGTAACGAGATTATTTTAAATTAAATTAACCCACATATTTGATCCGTTATCTAATTCTTAATTAATTTAAATCAAGCGTCGATTTGTGATATTGTGTAAACGTTGAAAACTGATATCGGCTTTATAAATGAAAAATCGTTACTAATCCAGTTATACTAGACGGAATAAATTAATGCAATTTATAGAGAACGTTCAGAAGCTGCACTTTTCCATATAAAAAACTAGTGCCGATTCACCATCAATATAAAAAATATATATAAATGGATAAATATTCATCCCGCTGAACTGGTTCGACGTCAGTGGGTCACTTTCATCTTTTTGGTCAGAGAGCAAGAACCTTTTTATGCTTCGACAAAAAATAATCATGTTTGCATATTAATTGAGTGACATTTTTTTTCCCCGAACGGATGTCTAATCTTTTATTATCTGTAAATTTCAATGCGCAATTTTCTGACTGTTAATGGATATAGTGTGTATTAATTTCAACGGAGAAAGCTTGAAATTTCTACTCTCACTCAATGTTGTCAAACATACAATTGGTGGTTCTTGTTAAATATATTAGAAGCATGCATAATAAATTTCCTGACGCTAAAAATCTATAGATGTTGTTTATCATTCTTATTGATATTGACAGTTGATTAATGCTGTTGAAGATGGTTGTATTTGCAGTCATATATTATATTTTATGAAATCATTTATTTATTATATTTTAATATTTAAAATTTTCAATATTTCTTTGTTAGTTATATAATTGATCTAAAACTATTTGTCACAAGATTATATAATTTATTTTAGAAATTTGTAAATTTTAAATATGGGTTTTGAGTTTCGCACTTTCATAAATATAAATGTATGTTTTGTGCTTTGATATGTAATTTGTATAATCGATATTCAATTACACAAATACAAATGATTAAAAATTATTATTAGAAACCGAACATTTCGTGATTTTATTTTAGGTTATATTACACACAGTGTTGATATCTAATTTGCCTTATTGATATTCACCAACAATTTAAATCATTGAAGTTAAGTGAAATTTGACACAGTCAGTATATGGAAACAATCACGTGTCGGTAACCTGAGATAATTCAACAATAGATAATTTCAATATCGAACTTCTTAACAATCATCTCCAATAATAAATATTGTAATCATTCAACATTCACCGCACAACCGCCTTTCTCGCATTAAAACAACGTCCTTGAACGAAAGTAAAAACCCAACATAAAACACCGGATATTCACGCAACACGACCATCAAACGAAAGTGAACTTAACTCGATCGAACATCGCATTACCTCCAAACTTTGACTTTCTACACCAACAAAGCACAACACCGCAAAGCCGAAACAATACGCACATTAATTTCAGGCCAATAAGCGAATCGCCCGATAAATTAACCGCGAATGATAAAAAGGCTCTATCTCGATCTTATCGGTGGCGAAGAAAGCGACTTTACGAAATACTTTCGCGATCCGTTCAAATTGATCACGGACGTGGCTCTTCGTGTGTTACGCGTCTTTTTTTTGTTTAAATGTGCTAAAAAAATAAAATTCGTTCACAGTCGGTTAATCGTGGCGATAATAAGAGGAGGTGCGATGCGGTAAGGTGAAATCTTACGAAACCGCAATTTTTTTTCGGGAAATTTTCGTATTTCGCTGACCGTGAAATCGGTGGATCTTTTTGAAAGAAAATTTAACAGGTCTTTGTTCGGGAGTGAAATTTTCCGTTTCATATGTTTTTGATGTCATGTTATGTGAACGTCCATAAAACGTTACAAAATGTGCGTGTAATTGATCTCATTTTATGTCGCCCACTTCCCATCAAAGGGAGTTTTAACTTTCTAGTTTGTGTTTTTATTACAATTTCCATCGTAAATATTTGGAAAAGTACACGTTTGTTTGCGCAAGAATTATGTTAAGCATCGTTATATTTTATTGTACAGCGGTGGATTATGTTAGTTTTGTCTTGGGGCTATTTTCATTCATTGGCTAATCAAAGTTAACATTTTATTTTTTGCGTAAATCGTTTGAATTTATACAGCATAATGATAAAAATATTGCAAGAACTCTCCCTGAGGCTGCCGTATGACACAAATATCTTAACATTTCAATGATGTCAAACTTAGAAGGAAATTGTGTACTTTATGATATAAATAATCATGCATGAAAAATATTATATTATTTTTTAGTGCAATGAAATAAAACAGTTTTAGATCAAATATTGTTATATTATACTAAATTATTAATTATTTGTGATGAATATATTAATAATTTTGATGCTACAATGCCAAAATAGTTCAAATATTTATTAATTGACATTGATCTTGCCGATTTTTTAAGCATAGCCTGAAGGCTTTTCGGTTATATGCGCGGTTGCGCATATCTTAAAACTTGTCTACCATATATTGTATAATCAAATAAAGTTGAATGATTATAAAAAAAACTTTTAATTGTATCACTGTTTAAATGTTCGCTAATTTATCTATATATTTTGCAGCATTCTATTTGATAAGATAATATATTGTTGTTTTGACTAACAGGTGCCCGTTTCAGAATCCACTTTCAAGGACTTATTGGAAAGGACTTCGTCAACGAAATGTAACGAAAATACAATAATACATGAAAAAAATAAATACCACGGATGCACTGATTCGTCGGAAGCGGAAATTTGAAACATTCGCGTTTCGCAAATAAAATTCTTTATATGGTGCTTAATTGGACAAACATTTGCGAAAACGAACAACAAACGCCGCTTGTCTTTTAGATAATAAAAAAATAAAATGGGGGAATAATCATTGAAATAACGCATTTGTATTCTAGAATATTTTCTAATGGGATTCAAAGATAAGATAACATTTGAATATGTAGATATTTCACGGATTAATAAATTTTCGCGTTTCTATTTTCGATTGTTATAATATTTTTCGTAACGGATTACTAAATTTGCATCACTATTTTTTCGCAATATTATCGATTAATATATTCAATGGGAATATTCTTTAATAATTAAGCTATCAATTATTCACTGACGTGTAAAAAACTAGTCAAAAATATTGATTTATAATGAGAAAAAAGTTATAATTTTTTTATATAAAAAAATATAGACTTACCCAATAATAAAATCGTAAATCCAAACATTTTCATTGACATCATATTGACAACTTTTTCACTTTTAACAAAAACTATAGAAATGTCAAGAACAAACTATTATACCATAATAATCAATAATCAGGATCTCCTAATCCTAAAAAATTGCTATATTAAAGCTTAGAAAATATAATCTAATTGATAAAAACCTGAAATTTTCGAAAATCTTTCAGAAATAAAAAATAACATGAACGCACGGTTAGAGCGAAACCCGCAAGCGTGAACTGCACTATGCAAGAGTTAGCGTCAGACTGACGGGTAACTGTTGTTGTTAAACCAACAAACTACAATCTCTTTTACCATTTGTTTACCCGGGAAAAAAGCACGACGATGATGGTTAATAGTGCACTTTCGTCGTCTGAACACGTGGAGCGTGAGACAAACGGGTAATTTTCTTCAGGAAAATCTATGATTAATGAATAAACTGCATGCGGTTTTATAAGCATTTTTTGATGACTCAATCTGATTTTTGAACTTAAAATATCATTTAAAGCAAAAAATCGTTATTTTCTACAAATATAAATGAATGATTTTGTTAATTAACTTTCTTAAGGTTTTCTCTGAATGTTTTTTGATGATTCAATCCATTCTTTATGTTCCGTTTTATAGATACAATTTGTATTCGCTAAGCGAGTTCAATATACTTAAAATCGAACATTGCTAAGTAAAAGTATGAAAAATTCAGACGTGACCGTTACCGATTGAAGACTACGTCTAAAAACTGCCTCAATTCGTATCGGTTTTCAAAATAGTCAATTAATATTACTCGAAGTCAAGTTTTGTATTTAAATGATTATTTAAACAGGTTTTTGAATGAAATAGAAATTAGAAATAGAAAATGAAATAGTTCGGGGAAAATTTCGATTTTCTCTCTTACATTATTGAAACATTTCAGTGTGCCAAATCGATAAATTTCATTTCTAGCATTGGTGTGCAGATTAAACATAAAAATATATTTCTCGAATTCAATTGTGTCAGTTTTCACAGATAAATTTCACAAAACAACTAAACATGATCTTATTAAAAACTGTACTTTGGAAAATAAAAAAGTCTTAATTTTTTGAGAAATATTAAAATTCGTTTTGGAGAAAGTAGAATAAGTCACGAGAAAACAACAAAAAATTCTGATTATACAAAAAGCACAAAATTATATGGGTAACATTGAAAATACAAAGAACCTTCTCATCAAATTTGGGCAAAGAGAAAACATTCATAACTTCGTCTGAAGAATAAAATTAAAATAACGAGACGAATCAAAACCGCAAAAAAGTAGAACAAATGAGAAACTGTTCTGAATCGATATTTAATAAGTGATAACGACATTCACGAAACCAATAATTTGATTAAAGAATAAACATATTTAATTGAACGTTTCTGTCAAGTTTATCATTTGACAACGTCAAAATTAAGTAATTAGCATTGCAGCAAAATCGATTCATCAATTTTATAAGAGTCGTGACGAGTTAACGTTCTTGCGTGAGTTTTTTCTAAAAAAAATCTATTTTAAATCTCAATATTGCATTTGATTTATTTAATTTATTTTTTGAAACGTTACCGAAGTCAAAAAAAGAAACTATTAATCTCCTTTTGTAACGACTCTCGTTAATTGAGCAAAACGATAACGTGGATATGAAAAGAGAAGGGATTCAAAAACCTATCGTGTTTCACGTGGGAATCGACTTATATTTGAATAGTTAACAAATATAGTTTGATCGAAAGTTATGTACAAAACGATAAAATATTTATATTTTGTTATAAAAAGAATAATGCCACGCTCTGATTAATCAACATACAAATGAAAATGCCTTAAACATGTAATTACATTCTAAATAAATTTTATTATTGGATTATCAATAATATTACAAATGCCTAACAATTTTTCATAATAAAATCAATGACATAATACTAACGAACTTTCAAAAATTGAATTAATTCGATCGTTCATAAAAATCCAATATGTATATGATGCGTTAATTTTATTGCGAAAAAAAAATGCGGATGTGCTCAAGTTGTTTTAATCATTTGATCATGTTTCGATACAATTACGACCATGACATTTCGAAACTGCATCCAATTTTAACATTTATGTATTATATGCCAAATAAAAACGATAATTGCTTGTTTGGATAATTTCGTGTTAACGAAGGAATCGTTTCGAACATCTTTATGAA
The DNA here is from genome assembly GCA_028571205.2 of Hydropsyche betteni. Classification (NCBI taxonomy): domain Eukaryota; kingdom Metazoa; phylum Arthropoda; class Insecta; order Trichoptera; family Hydropsychidae; genus Hydropsyche; species Hydropsyche betteni. Next base: position 205,433 of record JAOXNN020000056.1, on the reverse strand, counting down.
ATCGAACCGATTTCGCAACGAATGCGAAAATTCCGAAAGCACTGTCTGAAAAATCGCAATTTCGAACGATTGCGGAGAATTCTCGTTCATCTTGCAATTTTTTTTTTTTTGGCAAAATAGTTCGTTTGGTTCCGAAAAATTGGCGACGATCTTTCAAAGGCCTATTGTTTGGACACAAAATGGAAGAACAATGATCGTCGTTAACGCGTGAGAATTGACCTGAACATGCATAGTTTTTCTTGAACAACTGCATACCGGGTTGTGCTTTGAATAAATGAATGATTTATGATTCCGAGTGTGGAAATCGTATTTTAAAATATCAATTTTAATTCGCCGAAATTTGGAAATCGATGAAAATTAATCATTTTTCAGATCATGCTGATCTAAATCTTTTCTGATGTGCAGATATGCGTTGTTTCTCAATACGATTTACAAAAATGATAAATTAGCAATCTGTACGGGAATCTATACTTTCCATGATTTTAAAACATAACGTTCAATACGTAATACTATCTATTTTTTTAGATCTAAATTCAATATATTATATTAGTTCATAAGATTAACGATAATGTATGACAGGTGTTTTGAGTATCCAAAATGTATTGAAGAAATGTTATAAAAAACGCATTAAACACTTGCATTAAAAAGCGCAAACGGATGCAGTTTCAAAACCAAAAATTTTTATGTCACTCAATATTTTAGAACAAAAAAAATCTGGTTCGGTCGACAAACGACCTCACAAAAAAATGAATATGCAAAAAACATCATGAAATTCACATATGATTAACATACAAAAATCATTAGTAGATCATTGTATAGAGAAAATACATAAATTATTAGCAGATCATAAATACATAAATTACTCACCATATTCATCCTATTAAAAATAACGATAATCATAAAACAACACCCACCAACAAGTAAGTACTCTAAATCGCCCTTACCTTTCACTCGAAAACGAAAGTGCTTTTTTTACACGACTTTATTTTCAAAATCATTAACAGAACGCGATTTGCAATCTGAGTGGTCGTCAAGCATGGTTCACGACCTGTTCTTCAACTTGCAACAACATCCAAGAAGGGACTTTCCCCCCGGTGAAACTATCACTTGGTCGTGATGTGCAAGTTTGGATTTAACCGTGACCCACTGACTGGATCGATACATGATCTTCTATGGATCGTGTCTGTTTGTCGAGTCATTGATCTCGAAATCAGTGATTTATTGATGTTGAGGTGATGTGGTTTGGGTTTGAGGTCTATTGTTGTTTGGAGTTGAGCTCTTCTGACTTTGATTGTGGATATTGATGGTGTTTGTTTTTGTGAAATGATGATTGATGTGTGGTATACTAAATTTTGCTTTGATAAAAAATGAAATAGTTGATTTAATTATTTTGTATGTAAAATTGATGATGAATGTATTTTAATTTGTCAGATTGAATAATTCAAAAAAAAACTTCGATACGAGAATATTTATGATTGTGTATTCAAATTTATTTACATATTTTGAGACCTCTATGGCTCATTGTTAATTGAATTTGTATAAAAAAAAAGAAACAGTTAGCTAAATTTTCCAAATCTGACATCTAGCGAAGAAAATTTAAATGATTGTAAAAAATGGTGATGTTTATTATATAAAAAAAATTCGTTGTATAAAATTGTTTTGGGCATTTATAATAAAAATTCTTTAAACAATATAATTTATCGAAATGAATAATTTCAAAAAGGTTTTATGAATTATTTTTTAGTCGTTAAAAAATAAATAGAATAGAATGAAACAAAACATGTTTAAAACTATATTTATTAGTAAACAAATCAAATATTATAATCAATGTAAAAATATAATTACAATTTATTGAAAAAAAACCTAATCGAACATGTAATAATCAAAATAAGCTAAGCTTTGAGTGCAAGCATACATTACATACTTAAAATTAAAGAATCGTCAAGCATATTTATTGATTTAATAGTATACAATATTTATAATTACAAATATAATCTAAATGCAAAACACATATCGGTGAGCTTCCATTGCTTATACATAACCTTAATTAACTATCATAAAAATAATAAATACGGTTAAAAAAAGTTCATCGCTTCATTTGCTGAAGATGTTTTCGAGCAAATCTTTGGTAATCGTCCTATGAGGCTTCGTCGGATTCAACTTTGGTCTTCTATATAGCCTGTCGTTGAGGAAATACAATTTTGTAGACAAATCACACCTAACATTGAACCACCAGTCACATATGAAAACAGCTTGTGAAAACTGTGTGCCATTGGGACATAAGAATGTCGCTTGTCTACCGTCTATGTCACAATAATGCCATCCTGAAATGATAAAAGATCTTTTTAATAAAAAGAATGAATTATATCTTATGAAAATTAGGCACTTAAGATATCAAGGCATTTTTATATAAGTGAAGGCATACTACAAAAAGCGTCTTTTTTCAATGTCATTTAAAGAGAGCAATGTCGAATTCGCACAACAGCTTTAATGATGTGCATACGTATGATATATATTTTTTGCATATGCGAAATTTACTTATTGATTTTAACGATCTAGAAATTTTATTTTGACCTAATTTTTTATATAAAATATAATGCATATACTATAAAAAAATAAATAAATAACAATACCAAATTTCTTAACAAATAAAAAACAACACCTACAAACTGGCAATTCATATCACTATTTAACATATCCGAAACATCTCGAAATTGAAAAACAAAACAATCAAGAAAACTCTACAAAGCAGATTCACAATGCCTCTTTTCGAGATAACCATCACGATCACGTCCTACAGATTGACCTTGCGATGTCTGGGTCTGGATCCTCAACAAAACACCGGCCTTTTTGTCATCGCAGCCTTTTTTGTGTATTTGTGTACGGATAAATGGATGAAAAGTCTTGTCTTTGGCCCCGGGGGCATCGGTGACGAGTTTGTAAGCAAAAATAAAGCGATCCACCTTGACATCTGGTTTCTGTGTCGGCGAAGAAGCCCGGGTATGGTTGTTCGTCGCAGTAGAAATTTGTGTAAGGTACTGCTGCTAGTACTGGATAGTCTGTGCCGGGTTTTCCTGAAAAATTTAGAAAAAATAAAGGTTTTTATATGAGAAGTTTAGCAATGAGTGAATTTGATTAAAAGATTAGGTTCAGACTATTTCTAAAGCTCGAGAAGGTTGGTTCATTGAAATTTCAAATCAGTAGAATTTCCTTTTTGGAATGTACGGGATTGATATTAGATGTTGAAGGTATTGAATCATATAATATGTCTGTTGCTAAACAAGATTCTTCAAATGTAGTATCGGAAATTTATATGATAAGAAAAGTTTTGAAATGAGATATGCTATAGTAAATGATCTTATGTTATGTACATTTACTGACCGTGTAACTTGTCGCTTAACTTCGGTAATCGTTGTAAACCGGTACGTACGACGAGGTTGAATATATAATATATTCGTATGAAAGTAGAATTGTATCGGTTGGAGAAAATTTCTGTGTTTTTAAGACAAAACCATTTCGTAATACTTTATATAGTGCATAACTGATTTGAGTGTTATAAAACGCATTTCGTTAAATTTTTGAATTCAAAACGAATGCAGTTTAATGAATGTGCCGAAAATTTTATGGAAATATTTTTGATTGACTAAAATCAAATTCAACAATAATATATTTCTTTATTATGTGAAAAAAAATATTAGTCGTATACAAAATGCGGATATAGAAAACACATCATTACTTTTTTCATATAGAACATTAATCAAAAATTATTGAATAAAAATTGTCAAATCTGAAAATTTATTCCACAATAGCATTCTTCAAATAATATTTATTCATTGACATTTCCAAATTTCGCACATATCCCATAAAATATCGCACCATTGCTTCGACAACGCACTGACATTTTCATCGACCGAAAAATCCTCGAAAAAAAGATATACGACCACCGACAAGTAAAGGTTCGCCCGAAAAATGGGATACTGATAAAGAACAATAAAAAAATATTACAAAAATGCAAATCCTGTTGAACGACCTTCGACTTCGGTAATAAAATAACGTAACATGTCGGTCAATCGGAACCGTGAGAATGTTCTTATGCGCGAATTTCGTCGATCGATTATTTCATCGGGGATTTATCGGACGTCAATTGCGAAAAAAATCCGCACATTATTAATCTCGAGAATCAAATTCGATCGAGATTAATCAAAGTGCGAAAAGGCGTTGCGAAACGGATGCCGTAAAAGCGGATTCTCATCGGATAATAAATTCGAACGAGCGTGTTGGCAAAGAATTCGATTTATGGTGAAAAATGGGCTTTTACGGTTTTTTCTAAAAGTGCGTATTACCAAATGGTCGTTTGAAAATTTAATTTTTCGTCATTTCGAACGTGGAAGATCGATAAATCGTTTTTTAAGTAAGAATGTGTGTGCAATGTTGCACGTGTTGACTCTTCCCTTTGCGCGTTTTATAATTAGTGAGAAATGTTTTAAATCGTAAAATATAAATTTTGAAATCTCATTTAATCAATTTTCGTTTGAATTTGAAAAGTGACCTTGTTCAACAATACCTAAAATCCTTGGATTATCAAATTAATGGTGTTAGTATCCATTACGAGTTTATTGTATCGTTGACTTAAGGTCAATATTGTGGGAAATGTTCGATAAGAAAATACTAAAGAAATATAATTTCCGATCGATTCGATTAACTGTATATTCAATGTCGAAAAAAAGCATGAAATGGTCAATTTAAAAAATGTATATAAACTGAATAGTACGATTTTTATCTATTGACTCATTTATTTTTTTTGTTAAAACTGACCAATCGAAAAAATGTTTTGAAAGTGAATTATGAGAGGCTAAAGCATTCGATAAAAAATTCAATAAATAAAACATTCGACGATTCGCAAGAGGCTCACTAAATCATATTTAAACTGATTTATTATTTCACTTATGAACACATTCAAAAATAAATCTAAAACTCCGATATTTTTTCATTATTTAGTCATGCTTGACTTATAAATTACTACGCAACACCTGAAAAAATCAATACAATTTTATTGAAACCAAAAAAATAACCCGTGTCTTTAACAATATTCTAAGCCATACAGAACCAAAGGTAAACGTTCATTAGAATGAAGCATGTAAAACACGATTTGCGCAATTCTATAAAAAAAGCTATTGCATTGTTTCGATTTTTAATTTTAATTGCCTATTGGATAATTTAGATAGGCGATCATTGAATAGCCAATAACGATTCAATTCGAGTACATAATATTGTACATTAATTTTCTTTAAATAAGGTCAATTCGCCCACGGGCCCAGAAGAAGGTAAACAATAATCTTTGCAACAATGGAATGTTGTAATGCGGGTAATTGTAATGGTCATGTGTGTAATGTTATGTCAAATTTGTCAATTGCGACATTGTCCCGATCGAGAAAATGTAATACTTTCGCCCACGTTTCGGATTTGAGACGTTTGTTTCAATAATAAATGGGTTTTTGTGATACATCCGGATTAAATTTTGTATGTAAGACGTGTTCAAAAAATATTTTTCAAGATTATTCAATGAAATACGATTAGTTATTCCGTTTTAATGAGAAGTACTTTCATTATATTCAACGATTGCACTGCAGCGAATTTGTTATTTTTTTTTTTAAATTAGAGTAATCTTAGCGTGTAATTTACAAATTGTTTAGTAATATCAAGAAAAAATTTAAAATAAAAAAATATGATGGGGTCAACTTGTTGCGTAGACAAGACGAGGTCAAAAATTTTCGCCTTCCCGTACATGATTATTTAATATCACATTCCATATAAGACATTTCCTCTTAACAATACCTGGTATTGACTTCCCTAACTCCAAATATTCCTTGACAGAAGGACTCAAGAAAGCAGACGGAGACGACACCGGAACTAAATCAGGATCCAACAAAGGTAAAGAATCTCGATCGTCCAAATCTTGTTGAGGATCCACTTGAAGATCATGAGCAGCCGGAGAACGAGGACGTTTGTATCTGACCCCTTCTTCAGCTCCATCTGGAATTTTCAAGAAAAAAACCTCTTAACATTGATATTCTCAACACTCGAATCGAAAACTCGATGCAAATTCCATTTCTCCGATAAATTCTAATGCACTTCTGGTATGCGCATTCAACAATGACGAAAGTCGTTTTCAAATCGAAAGCGAAACTGGGCTAGGTTAAGTTAGACACGCACAAATATATTCATAATTGTGTCGTGACTTTTACGGCAAAAACGTGAGATTAGAAACCGTGTTGTCCATAATTGTACAATAATAAATTCAAATGCGATATTATGCAAAGCGAACGCCATTTAAGGGTATGCCTAATCTTAGAAAATTGCTTGTTTTTCGAAAATGTACCGAATGTGAATGAAGACGTATGTGGAATATTTGTTTATTTTATTGATTCGTATTTTTTTATTATTTTTTTTTTGAAAATTTATTAGCGTGTGAAAAATTTTGCCTTATTATCAATCAACGTTTGAACGTTTCCTGATTTTGAAAAATTAAAAATGTTTTTTCACATTCACATTCTTTATATGACAAGAAAATATTTTAATTGAGATTAATTATTTGTATAATTTAATGAAATACTAAAATTTGAAATGATGGGCCCTAACAATAAAAGGTTTTCAAATGTTATTTATTTACTAGTATATAGGCCCGATGTTAATAACATCGGGTATTGATTTGTTAAGAAACGGAAAACGATAAAA
>JAOXNN020000056.1:161121-188852 GCA_028571205.2 Hydropsyche betteni | reverse complement strand
AGATAAGCAGTGGGTGTGTGTCATGTTAAATGCGCTAACGTGACCGAATGATTCATAGGAAGTGATAAAAAATATTCATGGTATTGTTGATAGTTGTTGGAGATTTGAATATTAATAATTCCAAATATGGAATCAGAAATAATCCAGAATAAGTGCAAAATATGGAATGTGGTATAATTGAAAAATTTGTGAGAGATAAAGATACTTAATGTTTATATTTTAATTAAAACAATGAAAATCATTCAGTGGATAGATTAATATGTTTTAGATAACAGTAAATACAAAAAACAATTAACTGATATATATTTAGTTAAAATAACATGAAGATTACCTTTATACTTCTAGTCGCAAATTCAACGCCTATTGTTGATTTTGATTCTAAATTAAATTCATTTCTAGTAAATCTAGAAAGTAAGTTACTTTTTCCGACTCCAGAATCTCCTATTAAGACAACTGAAACAATAAAAATAGAAAAATATTTATTAATTGTAAAAAAAAAACAAACTCTGAACAATAAACGGTAAAAAATAAACAAAATATGTTTATGTATAGAAACTCGAATGCTAACAAAAAAATAATGTGTCGAATGTGATTTTACCGGACTATGATAAGTTACATAGGTCATATCTATCGACGAGTTCAATGAAATTGTAAATAACTAATCATGTGTACCGACTGTGTCATAAATATAAAAAAATTATATTTATTACTATACATTTCCAAATCTAAGTCTAAAATGTCGCATGCTAAGAACAAAATGCTTCAATTTGAGTCATAAACTGTATAGTTTTGATTTATTTCAATTGAATCACACGTTGAAATCGTGTCGAATAGATTCACTAGACAAAATGGGGGCAATGAATACCAATAAACGATTCGATTTTCAATTCAAAGCATCACATTCTTTGTACAAATCGTGTGACATTCGAAAAAAATAATTGTTGCCTATTTAACACGAGTAAATACAATAATCAGATCGGGTCAAATGTATTTTATGGAAAAAAACTTTCATGTGAACACATATTGTGATGGACAATTTAACGAATAGACTTATTGTTCAATTTTCTCACGAGAATTTTTTAACGAATACATCTTTGTACGGTGTATTTTTAAATTTCTAATTTGACAACTGAGCTTGTTTGAGAATTGTCAAAAAAATTTAGTATAACAAATAACTATTATTTAGTACGTTGCCTGGAAAACTGTCCTTTGAGATTGCTTTGATTAAGTTTAATGTAAAATTCTCAGTAAATGTAAATGTGATGATTATAGTTTTGCCTATTGTTGTTGCTTATTCAGTAAATCTGGTTCAGGAAGCTCTTCGGTAAACAAGTATTTCGTTACAATTTGAATCCGATAAATTTTATTGAAAACATCAATCGAACAAAAACTTTCATTGAAAATTATAAAAGACAACACCAGATTCAATATTCATATATTTCTTTTTGTTAGCTAAAATAATAAACGCAACAAACAACGACACTTTGAAATATATATATATATTTTTATTATTATTTCAAATCATCGGAAAACAAATAAATATCTTCTTAAAACTTACAAAACAATCGACAGTTTCATATTAATAATTTGTCGAATAATTCAACATAAAAGATGCATCGTTATAATAATAATAATTAGAATTCAATATATATGTTATAGTTCGAGTGTCCACTTTGTTTGTGCACAAACAAACTAGTCTAATACGCCTTCCCAGCCCTACTAGCCCAGCCTTCTAAACGCTCTAGTCCAATTGTTAGTGTGGTATGACAATTAAAGATGTTCACACTCATAATTGCTCATATGCTAAATATCAATAAAGTGGAAATCGGTATGTCAACTAATGATCGAGAAATAAGCGTAGGGTCTACCCGTTGTGTCAGTTTGAACTTTGAGGGTTTGTTTTGAACACATTTTCAAAACTCAAGCTAAAACGCTAATCCAAGCAAGATGTCTGTTTTTAGTTTAGGCGCATTATATGTAGGTAAAATTTGACAGTTGACATTCAAACTAAAATCGATATTCTGGGTATACCCAAACTAGTATGGGTATAAATAAACAAAAGTGAACACTTGAACTGTGACATATATATATTTTTTAATTATTGAAAAATCAATCATTTCGGCCTCAATAAATATTTAATTTCAAATATTTTTTTCAAATTCATATAACAAGGACAACAAAGCTATTCCGAAAATTGCCCTAAATAAAAAATGGTTGGCAACCCTAACACATTTCGAACAGCGCGCAATACTCTACACCAACGGCGGACATTCCATTCTCGCAACGCATACAAACTCGCACAATCCCAACCGAATCCCATAAACTTCCACGAACGCCATAAACCTCCGCGAAACCCGCAAACGTCCATCGCCATTCTTTGTCAAAGCGGTCCGCATTTGCGCAAACAGAGGCGCGTTCGCGAGCGCGACGAGACGTCGCGTCATCTGTCAAAGGGCGCGCTCGTGAACGCGCCCCACAAAGGGGGCCCCCATTAAAAGAATGGGGCGTCGCCCCCGTCTCGATAAACAGCCGTCGAACGCGTCGACGCGATCCGACGCAACGGTGAAACTATGGATCGGGAGGGGTGTCGGCGGTGGGCAATCACCTTTGAACAGGTAGTCGTACTCGTCGTCCCGGGTGCCCATGTTTGGGGGGCGGGTGCGGGGGCGGTGCGGAGGGGCGGAGGCGCTGGGGGCGGCCGCTCGACACGCGGCGATCGCTGTTCTGGCGGTCGAGGGGGACGCCGGAGGCTCGGGCTCGGGGCTCGGGACGAGACGGCCGAAGACGGAGAACGCGCGCAGGCGCACCAACTCACTACACGTCACCCGCACGCACACGGACGCGCTCGTCATATGGTCGCGGCGACGTAAGGTGCGCGAGCGTTTTTTTTTTTTTTATATATATATATAGCGCGGTTCTTTTCGTTTTGATCCGGTTTGCGATTTTGACGATTTTGTGGTTGTCGATCGGTTGTCGCGGATATTTGTTAGACGCATTGGAAATTTTCGGACATGGGCGCCTTTCGGTCGTGTAGACCGGGTCTCGGTGACTTATGACGCGCGGGTCACTAGATGATTTCGGGTGACCCATTGGATTTATTCAAGGCGAAAAATTAATTGGTCGGAATTTTGATCAAAAACGGTCAAAATAAAATGGTGGATTTTCAGAATAAAATAATTAATGGTCGGAATTTAATAACGAAACGGTCAGAATAGGTTAGGTTAGAGTTCTTAATATTATTCTGACCATTTAATATAAATACTGACAAAACCAGTTCACATTCTGATCATTTAATATTTATTATGACCTCTTTGATTAAAATTCTGACTAAATCATAATTAAAATTCTGACCAATGTCAAATATACTTATTCTGATAAATGGGATAAAAATTCTAACCAAAATCGTATTTGAATTAGAATAGCCCTAGAAATTTTTGGACATGTTTGGACGTGTAGACCAGGTCTCGGATCTAAGGATCCGGGAACCCAGATTTAAGGGATCTAAGCGCACATGATCCAAGCGCACATGATCCAAGCGCACATGATCCAAGCGCACATGATCCAAGCGCATATGATCTGAGCGCACATGATCCAAGTGCATATGACCCAAGATTTTGCATGAAACTGAAAAGACCAAAAAATATGTTTTTTTTTGCACTTAGATCCGGTCACCGTACATATTTAGGTGACCAGACGTTTTGCTCAAACGACACTATCACACAAAATTGACATACCGACAGTAGCACACACGACACGTTTTAGGACGATTGGATGACTACACGATGATAAAATGATCTAATCAATACTCTTTAATTTATTTTAATCACATTATACTATCAATTTCGAAATTATTCGTTGATTGTGTTCTACATTTGGTGTTGTAGAGTCGTGTGCATCAACGTCAGTGTGCGCTAAAATCATATACGCTGGTGTGATTTGTGCAAACGTCAACCCGAAAAATATACTACAATTTCTTAGTTAATACCCATTATAATGTAATCAGCGACCAATAATAGAGACGCAAGACCAATTAATACAACTAATTTAAACTTATAAAAATGTAGATCAATAAAACCCTATTATACCCGATATAATGTAATTATTTACATTTTTACTAAACTAGATTGAAATAATTGTTCATTATTCAAAATTAACGTAATTTTAATTTTACCAAACATGGCCATGATGAACGGTGCTTCGACGCTCGTAAGCGTCAAATCGCGAAGTGTCAAACGTTGTTGGTTTTGTCGGCGCTATGGCGAATCGTTCAAGGCGTGTAAATGCCGGAAATCGCATGTGTCGTTTGCTAGTGCAGGAAGAAGAAGATGATTTTTATAAAACTACCTATGGTGGCTTTCATGAAGCTGACGAAGATCGGGATTATATGTATGTGCACAATTTTAACCTCAATGTTTTTGTATTGTTGCTTATTTTTTGCTAATTATAGCCAAGGCGCGGAGGGTGAAGATGTTGTTGATTCAGATTTTAGTATAGACGAGAACGACGAACCGATTTCGGATAATGATGATGAAGAAAAAAAGAAAAGAAGGAAACCGGGAACTAACACAAAAGCATACAAAGTATAATTTTGTTTTTGAGATATTTTTTTGATTATTTTGTATTTTATTTTTATGTTAAATCATTAGGAACCTGTTAAATTAAAACCTAAAGAAAAACCTGAAAAACCTAAAGATGCAACACCAAAAATTAAAGTTAGAAAATCTCACGACACAATCGTAGAGAGAACTATAGGTGAGAGTTTCCAATTCCTTATTTTTTATTTGTGTTTATGAAAGAAAAATAAATTAAATTCTTCCTATTATTTACTTGTTTTTTTTAGAAAGAAAATCTATAAGAAAGTCCACAGCCGATAAATCAGCCGAAACTAAACAGAGAATCAAAATTCGAAACCAGTTATTGAAAGATAAAGTGAAAAAGTCAAATGTAGACGATCGAATGCCGTCACAAGAAGAACTGTTATCTGAAGCGTTGCAAACTGAAATCGAAAATTTGAAAAGTTTAGGTTTGTAATCGAATTTCATTAACAATTATATAAGCTTTTTTGTTTATCAGTACAATAAAGATATATTATATTTCAGAAAGGTTCGAACGATTGGAATTGGAAAAGAAAATTACTAGACCAACCAAACGGGCATTTTTGGGACCGATTATTCGGTATAAACTAAATTTAACAAGAAGTTCGTTTTAGCATTCAAATGTTACTATATTATTATTTTTAATTTTCAGTTATCATTCATATACTGTCAATCCGTTAATAGTTGATCATGTTTCTGCTAAAGTAAAAAAGATAATTGAAATTAAAGATAAGAAAGATTCAGCTGCAGAAGAAGACAGAAAACCAAGTGAAAGTAAGGAGACTGGAGAAATCGATGTATTAGATATAAAAACTGAGGTTCCAGAAGTCAGTGAAGAAGACAAAGTTGATACTAACATGGATGAAGTAAAAGTTGATACAGACGAGACAAGTCCAATGTTGAATATGTATGTATATTTTTATATTACACTTATGTAATATATTTGAGATAATTATAACATTTGAAAGTTTATTTAATTTTAGATCAGACACAAATAACGAATTAGAAAGCACAAAACCTGAAAAAGATGCTATAGATACAAAATATGAAAGAACTCTTATCACATTTTTGAACGATATTAAAGATAAGGCTTTTAATTCTGCATTTCCTTCATCGAAACGTCCAAAACCCAGAAGCAAAATATGTGCAGTCACAAAGTAATTATATTCAAAAAATATAATGCCACGAGTCAATTTGGAAATTATTGATTTGACCAATGTTAATTTATATTTTTGTATTATTTCAGATCACCAGCTAAATATTTTGATCCCGTCACGAATTTACCTTATAATAGTATTGAGGCTTACAAAATTTTGAGAGAGGCATATTATCAGCAGCTCGAAGCACGTGGTAATCGATCTCGACCAGATGTTGCAAAATGGGTAGCGTGGAGAGTGTCTAACAGAAAAGCACGCCAAATGCAAGCTATCTCAAAATTGATTTAATTATACGATGTATACTGTTCAATTTGTAAAATAGTACAATAAAAAATAAGTGATATATTTCGGTTATGATAGATTGTGTTAAGTTAGTTTAATTTTATTGAAATAAATAATTTGTATTTTCAGTACATAAATATTTTATTTCTTCTTATTACTTATAATAATAAATTATAAATTATAATAAAAATATTGGTCATTCAATATTTCTGGTATTTACATAATAATTTGTTACATATTTCGTAAATTAGATCAGGGAAATGAAAACATAAATAATCACTAACAATATGTAATAAGGAAGTGTTGAAATTTGTTTATTAGTCAATATTCCATTTTCCTATCTTTTTTAAATAGATTTGAAAAGTCCGTTATAAAACTGAATTCATAAATCTACATAGTAACTGTAATTTAAATTAGTACAACCTGGTGCACTGTTTCGTCTGGTTTTTGTTAGTTTCAACAAATCTTTTCTTGTGATAAAACCCGAAGCGATCGCATCATATCTGGATCTGTATTTACTTGGATCGGTTGTTGGCAAATGAGGAAATTCACTATGATATGTTTGAGAGTTGATAATGCGATTTTTCTTAGCAAAGTCGTCTAATTGAGATTCTGTATATTCATACGATGAAAACTGATTGATGCTTTCCATTGATTGAAAAGTGGCCAGAACTGCGTTTTTGTGTGGTATTCCTTTAAATATACCATATCTGTTTTTGTTGGACTCGCCTATAACATCGCGGAATAAATCATTGACTAGAAATTTTTCTGATATTTTCATTAATCTTTCATTTCCTTCTCGTTTACATATATATTTTGAATATTCATTTTCTGTGTCGGATGTTGGAGCAGAAAAAGCCTTGAAAGTTTTCCTTTTCAGATTCACTTTCTTTTGATTTTTTTCAGTAGAAGATTCATTTTTTGAGGTGCGTTTGTGAGAATTTTCATCATTAGTCAGTTTATCGATAGATTTTAGTAGCAATTCTTCACATTCGTTGATTTTTTTGTTTTCAGATTTTTTTTTCGGTTCGAGTGTTTGGAAAAATGATCTTGCTTTTTGAAACCTCTCTTTGTAGTTTTGTGATCGAATTTCTTCATCAGCTTGATCTAAATTTTTCTTTTTTTCTATTTCTTCACTTTTTGATATGTTTTTCTCATTTTGGTGATTTTTAATTCTTTGTTCAATCATTGCATCTTTGGGAGTGACCGAGAGCACTATTTTTTCTTGCTTTTGTTTCCCATTGGTACCTAGAACATAAAATAATTTATGTTTATTTAATGATGGAATATCTCGAATCTTAGATTTTATTCTAATATAATAAAAATTTTGTAATTTCTTTTTCAAAAACTAGTACCTTCCGGGCTTTCAGCATCCAATATCGATACACATGTTGATGACTTGGAATAAGTTGTTCTTTTTAAATTTGGTATGTTTTCTTTTGATGAATTTTTAGAATTTTCGAAGACTGCTACAATTGAGTTTATCGGTTTCGATATCATCTTGATTTCATCTTTTATACTGAAATCATTTTCTCTACAAATTGTCGAATCATCTGGTTTTACTTTTTTCGGAATGTCAGTTTGAGAGGTATCTGGACAATTGGCTGATTTCTTTCTGTTTTGAATGGATTTCAGATGAAGTTCTATTTTGGCTTTTTTTTCTGACAGTGATAATGATGAAATAGATTCAGTAGACGCACTCGAACTCTTTAAATCTTTTTGGGTTGTTACCAATTGTTCATTACAATCGGTTTCATTGATTTCAGTTGATTGATTCTTATTATCAATATGTGATTCAAAATTTTCTAGTGAAAAATATTTTTTTAATGTTCTAAAAGATGATTGTCTAGGAATATCGATTGTTTTTGATTTTGCAAGAAATGATTTTTTTGCTTTGTCTTGAGTACTTTCATTGAAATTATCAATTTTTGATTTGACATCAATTGATAGTGAATTGAGTTCATTAATTTCAGAAATATTTTCGTTTTCAGACTGAATTAACATTTCAGCATCGTTGCCATTTATGATTACTTCGGTAGATTGTTGCTCGATAAAAACAGGAGTTGGTATATTACTAATGGATTCAAGAGCTTTGATCCGTCTTTCATTGGAACTCTCATCCCACGTCACAATCAACCTATCATCGTCTTTTTCTATTTTTAAAAGCGAATTTTCTTTCTGTATTGTCTTTTCCACTCTTTTCTTCACAACAATACCGTCGGGCGTTGAAAAATTAGACTCGACATCTACCGTTGGCGAAGAACTGGACACGGCGTCCAAAAATTTGTCGATTCGTTCCGAAAGATTCGACATGCTCATCGATTTCGCCCGGTACTTTTTGTCGTCGAGGCCAATCGCTGTTTTGCCTTCGCGTTCTTTTAGCGAAGGCTTTGAAGCACACGGAGACTTCGAAGCTTCGCCTGAGTCTAAAAAAGGAGACGAGTCACTCTCGAAGCTGTCTTCTCCTGGAGACGTCAGGTATTTCCGGGTTTTGGCCAGTTCTTTGCGGATTTGTTTGGCGTCCGATTCCGGAGTTGGGAGCCTCTCTATCCTCTCGTTCCAGTACTTTTTCCATCTGGTCACTAGGGATTCTTCTCCGTCACCTGAATAAGTTAATGATTCGAAATCTACAGGTTCCGTGTTGTATTTTTTCCTGGTTTCAACTTTGGATGTTTGCTGGTTTCGCTTTTTGCTCAGTGAATCGTTTCTACGCAAGCTCGAAGCTTTTTTCTTCAGTACGTTGTTCCTTTTCTCTTCGGTGTCTTCGATCGATTTTATCTTTTCGTCCCAGTACTCTTTCTTTTCGGAGACCATTTTCGACATGGATTTTTTCGTCGGCGTTTTGTTAGCTTCTTCCTCTTTCGCTTTTTGATTTTCATCTGCTAATTCAGCATTTATCGACTGAATTGGGGAAACCAAGTTGCCGCTTTCGATTTTGTTTACTTTAGATCGTTTCACATCTGCCGTAGAATCAGATGCCGAACCGTCGTCCAAAACATATTTTACGTGTTCGAGTTTCTCTCGATTGCCTTTTGTGTTTGTTTTGTAAATTTCATTTTCGTCAATCGGCGTTATCATGACTTCTCTATTTTGCAATATTCTCGGATAGTATTGATTTGCGATTTGCAAATTGAAACTGTTTTCTTTCGATATTGATTTCCATAGTTCTTTTTCGGCTGGTCCCATTTTCGAGTATTCTTCTTGTCCAATTTCTTCGACCATATTTTTTTCGCTTGGAGTTGGGTCGATTTCGATTTCCTTAATAGCGAACAATTTAGACTTCGAAGTGGGGCTGTTGACGTTATTTTCAGGAGAACTGTTAATTTCGTCAATGCTCATATATGCCGAATCCCACGTCTCTACGCTATTTTCTCTTGTAGAATCAAATGATACGCAATTTTCATCGTTTTTCGGTTCGTCATCGTCATCTATTATCACAGTTTCTGGTGTATTTTCTAGTTTAACGGAACTCTGATACATTTCTAAAATTTCGCTGTCCGTCATTTGCTCGAAAGGTGTTTGTCTTAACGGTGTTGTAAAAATCGATGAATTGCTCTCTTCAGAAAGGTATGGTTCATGATCTTTCAGAGTCTTTTGTATTTTAATATCATACTTCATCAGAGCTTCTTCTAGATTTGAAGCATGTATGATTGAATCCATATCTCCGTCCAAATTAGGAACACTTATCATCCTTGTTGGAGTAACTGGTTCCCCAATATGAAAGTCGATTAATGGCGTTGATCTACCGTCAATTACGTCATCAAAACAACCTTTATTTTCATTTATAATAAAATCAAGAGAATCAAACTGTCCTTCATAATTCTTCGCATCGAATCCGTTGTATAATTCAGTCTTGGATTCTTCCATGTCGTCTTTCGTCAATATTTTAAAAACGGGGGTTTTTGGTCTTTCAGGCAAGGCTTCTACTTCAGGTATTATTGTAGTTTCTAGTTCATCGTCGTCGTCAAAAGAAGATATGATGATATCAATAGGGGGTGGTACTTTTGCATATGCACATTCGAGTTCGTCGCTTATGTCGCCAGCTCCATTGAAACTCAATGGTTTATTTTTGTATATGTTCCTCATAGCTTCGGCATTTTTTATAAAGGTATCTTCCTTTCTAGTAGAGTTGACTATATCTGATGTAGAAGGACTTTTTTCGTGCATCTTCATTATTTTTGCCAAATCTTTCAATTCCTTGCAAATTCGCAACATTAATAATACTTTTTTGACTATATTATTGAAATGACGTTTGGACTTCAGTTCACTTTCTTTTAATCCTATCAAATCTGGTCCCATAAGTGCACGTTGGTTATTTGTATGTTGTAAATATTTTAAAGTTACATTTTCCATTGAATCTATAGTTTGTAACAGGGCGTTAGCATCTTCATTAGATATTTTTTCTAATTTACCATCTTCTGTCAATAACATTTTTTCAGTCACGAAATCGACTATTCTAAACACTATCTTTCTATCCGATTGTGGTTCAATAGTTTGGATTTCATCTTCAAAATCACGCGACTCGGTTCTTTCCAATCGTTCTTCTTCAACATTAATCATAAAAGGTGATCCCATTATATGACAACCTTTGCTGATCAATGACAATTCGTGTTGTCCAATTTCTCTCGCTGTATAAAATACTTTTACTCTATCATTTTTTATGAGGATGCTTACTTCGATATCATTATCTGCCTTGGAAATAAAATGACTGGATGAAACACTAAATTCAGTAGATGAGCTTTTAGCGATTGGTATTTGCATATCTTTAAGATTTTGCCTGTGGCCCAAATTGAAAAATACGTTTCTAACAATATGAGTTTTTCCATAAATCGCAGGAATTAATATAGAACCAAAACTATCTGAAGGCCCCTTGATTTGGATCGAAATTTCTCCAGGTTCCAATCTCTGTTGGGCAGTTGGATAAAGGTAGAAAGACGCTTTTCTGTTTCTTGATGCTGTGACCAATCCCATACCTCTTGCCACATAATCCAGAGTATAAGCTTGGACGTTCAGAATGGGAGATCCAGTTCTGGACACAGGAGGACTCAAACGAGTCAAAGCATCCCTCAAACAGCATAAATAATGCACTAAACGACATTCTTGATAGGTCGTCAACACAGTCTGAGAAAGATCTTCTTTAGAAAAAATCTGAAAATAATACAAAAGGAATATTAAAAAAACTTATTCTATCAAGAAATTTCCCTTGAAATTTTTTTTAATGTAATCGCTAACAAAGTTGCTCGTCATTACAAATAATGCACACCCTCGTGCACACGTGCAAATGCATACATAAAGTGCAATCAGATTGTTACATGATCCTGTGAGCAAATGGATCTAGTGTAGTGTTTCAATGAATAACCAACTATGTTATGAATATTCAATTCGACACCGATGGATTCAGACGATATGATGCCAGTCATGCGAAAACGTTTGGTTTTGTTCGATTGTATTCAGGGATGATAATTACCGGAGGTACTGCTAAATATTGTTCGGCCAGCCTTTGTCCATGAGATAAGTCAACTCTGGTTTCTCTGACATGTCCCATACACGATCCTGGAACTACAGATTCGACTACATCACATATTATCGAACCATCTGCCCATATAGAATCTAGAGATTTCGTCCTTTTGTCATCTGGGAATGTTTCTTGCAGCCATTTCAGAGCGTCGTGTTCGTTTTCTTTTTTAGAAAACAGAACTGAAATTCATAAAAAAAATATTAACCAGATAAATTTTAATTGTTTCATATCGATTTTAACATGTATTCTATAATAGATAAGATTGTTCGTTTCGAAATTCGAAGTATTCCATTATTTGCACACACAAAAAAAAACCTTTTGAATCGGATCCGAAAAGACGGGCATATTTCGGTCGTACAAACGGCGAGTAAATCGAGCGAGATTTTCCAGGATTTTCCCATTTTCCCGTCGAAAGGTGTGACGGACCGAAAGACCGAAGTCGCCTAATAAAATCCCGAGATAGCTTTGAGTTTTGGACCGAACCGTCCAGGATGAGGCTGTATCAAACAAAATCTTCGTCCGAACCCTCAGGTATTATTAAAGTCTAAGATGTCGGACGTCTTATTGCGTTTTTTGCCGGTCGAGAGAGTCCCCGTCGGTATTAATGAAAAGTCTTATAAATAAGCGGTTTTATGAAATTTCCATCTCTGAAATTTCTATATTGAAATGCGAGATCGTACTGAATTAATTCGATAGTGGAAATGTTAAAATTTCGTTGTATGTGATTTTGTGTTTTGGCGACGTTAGATAATTTGTATTTGTCATGTTCTATGTCGAAACAAATGGGCGTGTTGTATTATAAATTGTATGGAAATTGGGATTATTGACCAAGTCGTGTTGACTTTTCTACTTAAGGCTGTTAATGTAGCGTGAAAAGTTAATAGCAAGGTCTGCGTTTACAAAGCGATAATAATTGTATTGCGTCTTATCGGAAAATGGTTTTGTGGGGAAACAATGCGTTTTCAATGCAATGGAATTGCTCAAGTTCACGATTTACACTTTCAAGTTCGAACGACTTACACAGAACATAATCGTGTATTTTTTCACGATTGTAAATATTTAATACAAAAAGAATTACCGCTAAGTCAAAGTACATACAAATCAAGGTCGCACATTTGAAGATTGTATACTTAAACGAATTTACACATTTATGTCAAACATAAAATTTGAAGATAGTTTTTTATAAATCTATTCAAAATTAATACATCGGTTTCGAAATCCAAAATTTTTCCACATTCGCAATAGGTTTCACCAAATTTTCAACAATCAATAATTGATAAGTATCGATAGATATTCATGCATTATATAATATGCATATACACTACGTTTGTGTGATCGCTTTGTCTATGAACGAAGCAAAGAATCTTGCTTTGTCTTTGAAATTTAACAAAATTTGGTGTTCCATTTAGTGTAGGTACATCATAGGTACATCATTTAACGTTTCTTATGATATACTTACTACATTTCTTATTGATACTAAAAAAAAAATATTTGATAATTTTGGCAAGTGAACGTAAAAAGGTTTGTTACCATTATCGTAAGGCACGTCAAATGTCATATTTGACAGAAGATATTAAATAATGTACTTATGATGCGCCGATACACCATCAAATGTTACTAATCACTTCGTTGCCGAACAATCGCAAAAATCGCCACGCCCAATGCCGGCTATTTTCAATTAAAAAAAAACCTATTTTTTTTAATAAATAAATTATTTTAAAATTTTTAACTTACATAATAGATAAGTTGCAGTTGATTTGACGAAAAATTTCACGAAAAAAAAAAAAACACTTAATTTTCACAAGGGCTGCCACAACATATTATATATAGTTCAAATATCAAATACTCAATAATTAAAAAAAAATTACACTTCAAAAGTTTAATTCTCAAAACAAAACACAATTAAATTAGTGCAACACGATAAAATTAATAACTGCGTTTAGTGTGATAGGTTTTGCAAAGAGGCACTTTACAAATTTCGCACACAAATTTTTTCTGTTACATGTAGTGCCAGCCCTGGATTCAATATGTCGAAAATATCGCAAATTATCAAAATGTTTCGGTTGGAAAAATATCGAGATATGTATACGGATGTCTCTGAATATAGATTGAAATGAATTTCGAGCAATTTCATTCAAAAATGTGGATTTGCGAAAGGGTAACACAAAGGGTACAACACGTCTCGTTTACGGCAATCGTCGGGTTAAATTTCATAGACAAAGCAAGATTTTTTGCTACGTTCATGTACGAAGCAATCACACGAACGTAGTGTAACATGCACACACTATCAACAACAGAGCAGAGGTTAAACTTTATGTAATACACTAAACCAGACCTGATCTGACTGCCCTGTCGCACTGCTGCAAGATCCTGAATATGAACGAGTCATGGCCGTAAAACAGCGAAAGAATGGCCGCTGGCGCGAAAATCCTCAGCGCCGTGCTCAAATTCTCAATCGTGATCGACCACATGGACAAACCGCTCAAAAGCCAACGGTTCTTCTTTCTAGCTGCCTCGGCTTCTGAAATTTCATGAAAATGTTTTAAAAGAGAACATGGCAAGGATGTGTGTGTGGAATTTGATCTTATGCGTGATTTGATTAGATAGTGTTGATTAACATGTTTAGTATCGTTAAAAAAATATTCAATCGAAAAATTGCGTCTTAATATTTTTTCATATGATTCATGCGATTTATTATTGTCAATTGAAATTTAAGCAATATAAAAAATGTCGCACGTGCTATAAATTATATAAAAAATTGCATATACTATGCATCGTTCAAAACAAACGATAAAAATAGTCAAAAAAACGGAGTTTTCACGCACAGAATTCTTTAACGATTTCAACACGAATTTGCATGACAGAAAATCTGCCAAATTGACACGTTCATGCAAATGAGTCCTATGACACATTCCGAAAATAAAAACGAAAATCATCAAACAGCTACCCATTCGCTTCTCGTACATGATCCTGTACTGGATGAGCGCACGGATCGGTTCGTTCTCGTCATCCTCATTTTCCGAATCCTGCGAGGACTCCAGGTCGATTTCATCGTCCTCGTAGACGACCTCGTTTATTTGCGAGACATTCATGTTACATGTCACTTAAAAATATCGCGAAAAATCCGGGAAAATCGAGGTGTGCGTACTCGAGGCGCAAGCACCGATTGCGTACTGATCGAATTTCCTTATAGCGTATAGTTTTCTACTTCATACGAGATAAAGTTTATCTAAGAAAATATTAGTATGTATAGTGTATACACGAAAAAAATATCGAGATCGTGTAGATAATGGTCGATTATAGAATAATGGAAAATGACGTATTAATTTGCCGTTTTTAATGAATGCAATGGTGGTTTTAATTAGATCCGATTTCGATTGATTAACGGTAGTGTCGATTTTTGATGAATATTTTAATTAAATGAAAAGTTTTTTTTTAATCATGAATATTAATGAATTCGGATTCGATGTTGAAATTCCAGTTTTCCTTGTATTCATTGTGTTATCGTGTTTGCGTTCTATTGTGTTGCATTTAACACTTTCTTGTAAACTGGTGAAGTGTTGCTTGTATGTTTTCTCTATCATGTTTCTCGTATGTATGCAATTATATTTTTTTATATTCATATAAAATGACGTTCGTTCACAAATTTCGGCCCGAAACAAAAACGGAACTTTCACGAATGCACAATCGAAATTTTGAATCGGATTTGTATGAGAGATTAACTTCCGAGATCGCATTTCGCATTCCCATTGTTTTGTTAGAAAGACGACACACTTTGAGCGTGCCGATCCCTTATACTTCTTAATGCATTTTCCCGTAATGGAAAAGCGATTTTCGCCGTTTTCAGCGGCGATAAAGCCTCACCTCGAGGTGTTATCTCCTCATAAATCCGGCCACAGCCTTAATCCAGATAAGGCGACATTCGTTTCGCACTTTAGTCTAAGTGCCGCCTTTAAAACGTAGACCGAAGCGGTTCAATTACACAGGCCGATGAATATATCGCCGGATCTTGATCGGAACGAAAAGCTAAACTTCGCAGAAATCGTATACAAGCGAGCACTTAAATCGAACGATCTGGAAGTTGTGATTTTCAAAGTGGAAAACGCCGAAAAGTTCCATACGGTTTCAGTCAATTGGATTTAAGAATGTCCGTCGTGGAGGTCTTGTATGAAATTCATGTGTCAATTAAACGATATGTGAACGTCATCGATGTTTGATGTTAAATGTTCTAATTGTCCAATGGACCTTAGTTGTCGTATGAATGATACCGAGAGTTATTACTTATCTCGCGAAACCAATACGTCAATTAAACGTGGTAATAAAATGTCGATGCTGTTTTATGGTGGTCTTGATCGATTTTTCTGGGTGTTGCAAAATTTATTTAAATTTCATAAGAAGCTTTGAGATAAAAATCTTTTAAAAACTTTGCGATATGGATAAAATTTTATATGTACTATGTAATTTCTGCATAAAATAACTTTAAGGTAATGTTGAAGTCGATTGACCTGATTCCGTTACATGAACACTTTGTGCTACTTAATCTGAATTAGATTAAAGTCAAATAATAATATTTTCCAATTAAGAAATATTTATGATATTTTTGAATAAATAAGTCTTTCGAGTGAAACTCAATCTCATTTTAAATTAAACATCGAGAATTATTTTTTTCACCTTGACATTGAAACTAGTATTTGCTTGATATAACGAGGTAATTCATTGCACGTAATAAATTACATCAACAATAAAATACGTCAATATGCAGTTTTATATTGTTATAAAATATATTTATTAAATTACTTTTTTAATTGAACGACTACTTGGTAACACTAATGTACATTTTCTTTATAAACAATATTCAATGAGCATTTTCTATAGTACACTTACAATTGCGAAACCTTAATCGTTTTCCACTAATTACACGCTCAAATTCAAAAATTTCAAACCTAAAAGTTTTTCACAAAATGAATTATGTACAAAGTTACCGAGTCAAGTCAAGCGATTAAGATTAACAAGTCATAAATTTTGTTTTGAACGTTTTTAATCGAGACAAAAGCGTTCATCCATCCTAAATGCGATTCGCAATTAAACGTATTAATTACCCGCCCGATTTTTTTCTTAAAACAAAACTTCGAAACGAATTCGCAATGTTTCGTATTTGAACTTTTACATGAGACGGTTATGATACCGTGAATTATTACATTTCTCCGCTCTGTTTTACATCTCGGCTAATTAGCGAGTCGATTCGACAATTTTATTTAATTTTTAAATTTTTCAATGTCTGCTTTGATTGAAGAGATTTAATGTGACGTTTGAAACAACGGAATAAAAGTAAAATCTGTTTAGACTCGCTTTCGCGTTTGTTGCAGTTTCATATCTCGAAATCTATTTTTATAATAACATTTTTCTTTTTAAATCGAGTTTCTAAGAAAATCTGATGTATTAATAAAGCGATTGTTTGGGATCTTTATCGGATTATAATTGTGTTTGGAACGCTATAATATCATTTATTTTAAATTCGTATCAGAAAATTCTTTCTTTTGAGTCATTTATTTTTTATATCTATTCGATCTTAGATTGTTTTATAAATTCCTATCGTTATTGATATGATGTAAATTTTTCGAAAATCAATTAATAAAAACATGCCTTGAAAAATGAATATTTTACTTTATATTACATAAACACGATAATTCAAATTGTTTTACGAAAACATTCAAATCATAATACTATGTATAATATTACATAGAATATATTATGGTAATTATTTGCGGTACAAAATTTATTGTAACTAAAAATATACATTTAACTATTATTATTTAAGTGAATGCTTCATTTTACATTGTTATATTATAGATATCGTCACTATAAATATAAATGCGATAATCTAATTCTTAGATCATTTCAAAAGTGAAATCGACTTTTTTGAATAATTTTTTTTTTTTTTGGAAAATACATTGATTTTTAATACAGTGGAAATTATTTAACATAAAAACGTTTATCATATAAAATTGGTTAACATAAAATTATAACGGGGTCTTAATAAAATTCTATGCAATATTAAATATGATACAAAATTATACAAAAAAATATTTCGATCCCGACAGCATCGTGTACAACAATTTCCTCCGAACTTAATCAATAAAATTGCATAAATTTTAACTAACAAATTTTCTCAAAATTCAATCAACGATCAATTTCTCACCACAATTAACCCAATCGACGAAAAGATTCAGGATTCTGCTATCTTCACACCATACATCACAAGCGCGCCATATCTCTTACCGACATAAAGTTAACCCCTTACTGGTGGGTGGCTGCAGAGCACGTACCCGTCTATATCAACGGACTGACCCGCTGCAGATTAAGGGATTACGCTCGTTCGGTACGAAAACTGGAGTTTTACGAGGGCGAACAGATTACTTTCGCCGTAATCAGATTATACATACTTTATGTGTGTGTATGTGTGTGTTTGTCAGGGGGGGGCTAGTTGGTACGTTCCTTGTATTTCATTTTAATTCGAAAACTCGTCTGGATTCATCGGTAGATTTATTTAACTGGCGAAAAGGGGAAATTTGTTTATTTTTCGATCGCAGTTTCAATTTCGATTGGTACAAAAAATTACCGATTAAATCCGTTTTTTTTTATTATTAAATCTGTTACTTACACTTTTTTGAGATTATTGCATTAAAAATTTAAATTTTTCATTGTATTATTTAATCGTTAATCCATCAATATAAAAAAAAAAACATTCACAATGAAATAAAAATAAATACTTTAAACTCTATTGTAACATTCAATTTTTTTGCAACGATGATTCATTAAGTGTGTAGTATTGAAACCTTATCAAATGTTTTTTTTACTTATGTAAAACAGCGTACACGAGGCTTATATAAAAAGTATAAATACAATACAATCGATAATGATAAATCATTAAAAGTGTTCTTGGAAGTTAAAACTATTATGAACATCATCAAAACTGAAGATCTGTCAGTCACAGTTTTCGCAAAGACTCTCGATTCGTTTCAAAGATTACAACGGCACAAATTTCAAATCGTACTGTCACGCGAATCGAATACGAAATTTAAATTTGAAAAAAAAAAAACAACGAACCATAAGCACGTGATCATTTGCAAAAATTCGAAAAGTAGAACGCGTCGTCGATGAGTTTTCGCACGCAAAATCGAATCAACTCACCCTTCGAAGAAGCCCATCTCCAACGACAAACAACACCGGACTCGGCCAACCTTTTACATATCACTTCCGAACCACTTCCGGATAATTCTGTTATCAGCGAGTGTCAAGATTCGTCGAAGGCACCGAAGATGGCGTATATGTGCAATTGACGGTTGCCGTGTACGTACTGAGTGTAAGTGATTTGTCCGCATGACGCCGAGCCAAAGAAAAGTAATTGGTCACAGTTAAACACCTGTAACGTCGGACTAGCTCAATGGCGTGGTAACTCTTTTTGTTACTGGTTTAGTTTTTGCCGTCTGCGGTTAGGTCGATGGCTCTGTTGTGAGCGTTTTTGCCGGAGAAATTGGTCGATGTGAGTAATTTTGATTTGATTGTGTTAAGATTATTATTTATTTTTTTTTAAATTGTTTCAGAATCGAGTTGGTTTTGTGTGAAAGTTTTGATTTTTGTTCGATTTTTATTGAAAACTGTTATGATCACTTTATTATGAACCAGATTTTTTTTTTTTAATTTTTCAATATGGATATTTGATGTGAGTACAGTGAACCACCTTATAACGTTAAGATGGATTCTATGTTATAGGGGGTTGAGGTTTTTCAATCTTAATTTTTTTGGAAATTTTTACGTGTTAACTGCTTGTTTCAAATGCAAAAAATTGAATTTCGACATTTAAACGATTTGGGGGGGGATGTGGACGTTATAGGGGATCTACTGTAATTTTGATTTGATTGTGTTACAGTTATGTTTTTTTTTAAATTATTTTAGAATCGAGTTTGTTTAATTGAGATGTTTTTTTTTATATGTTATTTATTCTATTAAATGTAATCGAAAATTTTTCTTATTATGTCTAATAATTTATTATTATCGGCCCGTTTGTGTATCTAAAGCAGGACAAAGTTTTCCCATCAAGTATTGGAAGTCTAGGTTATACCTTATTCGAAAGTCAACGTCGTATCGAATTATATCTATTATTTTGCAATATTTTAAATTTAAATCTATTTATTCAATCATTAAAGAAAATACAAAACTATTCATTAATCGATTCCCGCTTACGAAATCAATGATTAACGTTTTTCCATTTTAAAATATTCAGAACTTCAATCGTTCCAAAAGCGAAATTATCACTTGAATATTAAACGAAAAAAACTTTCAAGATAATGATTGATTAAATTTCCATATAAAAAACTCTCAACATCCAAAAACAAACAGAACAATCCTCGAGTTGCCATATTTCACCAGTACGCCAAAGTCATTAACAGTAACACGTGAAAAATTTCCGAGCCCATTTTTCTTCTTCAATGAAAAGCATATTTTTTCAGAACGAATTCATTCCGATCGACATTCAAAATGTGGCGCGCGTTGGGAATCATCTCCACATTTTTCACACGCATTTGCATACCGTTCATTGCGAATCCCATAAAAAATGCACCCATAGAAATGCGATGGCGGATGTTGCGCATTTACTCAGATATATTTTTGCATGTTCACATTAATGATAGGCGTTGCACGCATATCGTGTTCAATTTTAATGACATGTTTCGATGCATCGTAATTGCAGTGCGATCGATGCATTTTTTTCGTGTGTGTATATATATAATGTAATAGAAAGGTGTTGTTTAAATATTCACATGAATGCTAGAGATTGAATGAATCGATCATTAAAGGGTTGACCTGTTGCCCTTGCTGTCCTCATTGTCCTCTGAACTAATTCAGTTAATGCATCGACAGTATGCACATTGCATCGAGTCAACGTTTCTATGTTTTCTTTTCTGTTTAATACGAAGGACTGATTCTAATCCACTTTGAAGCACTGACATAAAATAGATACGACGCATATTTCCATCGAATAATCGCGATTATTCAACGATTCCAAAATCGAATCCGAAAAGGTTTCATCGTGACGCGTTTAGAGAATCACTACCGATGTCGAATTGGTCCAAAAATGTTATTGATCGTTCGAAATACACTTTCATTATTTTTTACGATCGTAACCGATTGAGCGATCAATAAACAAACTGTTTCGAAACGAACTATGACGTTGAAAGGCATACATGTGCTTTGTTTCATATAAATTTCAATATTCAAACTCTATCCGATGAAAATTTCCTTCGGCTAATTGAAATTTGTGGGCGTGGAGCAATTTTAACGTATCTGAACTAGCAATTTCCGTTTTGCAGAGTTTTCGTTTCGTACGAGAAAATTAATCACAACATGTGCGAGTGTTGAATCATTTATTCGAGCTTCATATTTTATTAAAGCGGGTTAAGTGAAAGTTCCATTTCATGTCTTCAGATTTTTGGATTCTCTCTTTGAGATGTAATCTTTGATCTCGGGCATGTCCCAAATCTTCTTAGCCAGCCTCAAGAGGTTTGAATATTTGCCATCTATCACACTAATGCCCAAATAGAACTCGAGCACTTCGATGGCGCCTACGAAGAAAAAGTCGAGCCATGTTAGCTGAAAATCGTGAAAAGTTTGTTATTATTTGTTAGAAAGGTGATATACAAAATAATTGATAAATTGGATATATGAAAAGAAAGAAAACATGCAAATGCACTTATCGATTTGTAATGTGTTTTGAATTGCATTGTACAAAAATATTTGTAAAATGATTATGAATAAACGATAATTGTTTGAATATTTTCATTATATAATTTAATAATAAAAAAAATCTTATTTTTATTGAGTACCTTGACCGAAAAATGACCTCCGTTTACTTTGACTATATCATCCAACTCCTTGAAATAACAATCGAAAATACTCCTCTTCATTTCCTCAAATTGTTCAGCTTTTTTCTTGGGATCTGGCTCTTTGTACCATACTTCGACATCTGAAACGCAATAATAATACGGTTTAATAGTCTTAGCGACGGTAATATAATTTTTCGATAAAGTAAAAGCGGAATGGCTGATGGTGTTTCGGCGAAAAGCCTCTTTTGTCCCATACGAATTATACGTAGCCTTTTCATTTTCGTTCCGAAAAAAAACATCATATTTTATTTAATGGGACTAGAGCAAACATTTTCTCCGTTAAATATAAATTGAATAATATTTTCAATCATGGAAAAAATAAATTGAATTTTTAATAGATGTGTATTTAGTTTGTTACATTTGTGTCTGGTTTATTAGTATTTGTGTTTTATAATATTTTTTGTTTGTATAGAATAAAAATGTATGTATAAAGCATGAGCTCACGTTTCAGTATATCATAAATTTTGAGTGCTATGGTGTCTAAACTAGCATCGGTCCAATGATCTCCCGTAACTAATCCCGCTGCAATTCCCATGCAACGAGCTACTGCAACTGCATGTTGTATACTTTCAGAAACATCTCCCTCTGAAAAATATTTCTATATATAAATCATCTTTTTTCAAAATGATAAATGTACATGTGTTCCGAATAATAAATGCATTATCGCGTCACCGAGCGATAAACACAAATATACAAATACAAAAGGTCACATTGTACATCAATACAAACAAAAATTTAATTCAACTAACAAAATTTCAATACACTTAATAAATCAAACAAATTTATTCATAAATAATCACACGTTCGGGCACGAAGCGATTGCGCTTGACAGTTCGTAATTACGCGTCTAACAGTTTGCGATGCGAATTTCGCGATTCGAAACGTTACCAAGTTAAAATTCAAATTCAATTACAATGAAAAAAAAGTTACCATCCACCGCTTTCAGCCACTTTTCAACGTAAGCCCTCAAATCGCCCAATTTATCGCCGGCGTAATGCAGGAGATATCTTACGCTTTCAGCGGCGCCGTGTTTTCCAGTGTTCACCGACATGTTTAATATTTTTTTCCGATTCGGACCACAAAGTTGTGTATGCGACAGTTCAATTAAAAATGGGCTGCCAGATGGTCGTATTGTGTTTATATGAAGAAAATTTGTGTGCAAGATAGACGCACCTGGAGTCGGTTTATCTGAAATTGTATGTGATAACCTCTGGTATCTGCGAAAAAATGTAAATAATCGGACGTTTATTGTGAGGTATATTATTTATTTACGTTTATTTATATGGGCAAATATTGCGTTTGCAAAAAGCGAGTTTATTGTGTGCGGTTAAAATTAATAGCTCTTCTGTCATCCGCACCGGTTAACTCGAATACGTGGCAGTTAACGTTTTAACTGAACGTCGGTTATATCCTGTAGTGACAGGGTAATCAAACATTTTAATATCCTTTCGTTAGTCTTGGCTTCTTTTGAGCGATAATACGATTTTTATTAAAAATTAATATTAAAAAATTCTGTATGAATATCGAAATAGTAAATGTATAAAATAATTCGATATCATTTTGATTTAATGATCAATTCGTGTGAAGAAAAATTATGAGTACGTAAATTATTCATGAAAACATATCTAGATGTCACTAATAAAAAAATATTATTTTATATTTAAAGACATCAAGACATTTTAATATTTTTAATTAATACATAAGTATGGGAGATTATAATTTCATCAATATCTTATGATTTTTCAAAATGAATTAATTATATAAAAAAACCTAAATCTCATCACTAAAAACTGACATGATTCTTATCAATGGATGACAAGTACTACACATAATGCACGTCGATTATAAAATCTGATAACATTAAAAAATCACATTTCAAAGAACACATAAAAATATCAATTTCAAGAAATGAATCGTTCGAACGAAAGTGAATTATTTAATTTTCGATGTTCGAACAATTCCGGGAATCCGATTGTTATTAAAACGTCGAAAACGAAAAGGGATCATTAATTAAATCGTCGACTTTTGTCGCGATAATCTGAAACTCAATATCTTTCAACGTTTGTATAATGATGATGAATTCGATATTCGGTAAAGTATCGTTTCCAAAAAATAAGCTATGAATCAGAGCCGCTTTTAAAGATGGCGATTGTTGATTGAAATTGTTGTAAATTAATTTAACTTTATCTATTAAACAAGAAAATGTAATATCAAATTAATTGAAATGATATCATTTCTCATCTTTTTTATCCTCGAATCGCTAAAATTAAGGTCATTATTATTCGATCTGATTTTTTAAATAAAATTCATTAGAAAATCCGGTGAAAATAGTCCTATTTTCTTCATTTAAAATTCGTTCATCATAAACATATCATCGTGGTTCCGATTGTCCGCCGAATGTCAAGCCTCAACAATGAGATTTAATAAGACCCTGAATCCTCGTCCAGATTGGATCCTTTGAGGCGTACCCTTTCCGGGTTAAGTCGACGGGTCGACCTTTGCAAAAAGGGTGCCTTCTTTTTCAGAAGTGCGAAATAACTCTAAAGAGAAAAAGGGGATCCATGTAAAAGAAGTCCTTCTTCCTTATCTGGCGCGACGAATTCGCCCCGTTTTATTTTTTCCCATTTTTTTTCAGCGGCAGCGACATTTTTCAGCACCTCTGATGACAGATCGGGCCGATATCATTATGCTGCCTGTTTCCTGGAGTGAATGTTGAAGGTTTTTGTTGACAAAAAAACGTTCGGGTGATAATCATTTTTTTACGATATTAGATAGAGTTAACGACGATATAAAAACGATTCTCATCGTGATATTTACATTATATTATATAATGTCCATTGTTTAATATAACTCATATGTTTTAGTGCTGAATAATGATGAATTAAATAACATTATCAGCATTTACGTTAACAGTTTTTTCATATAAATTGGGGACCTATCCATTGCCGCCATAGTACTCGATTCAGACATTTAGCTGAAGCTAGTAACATTTTCAAGATGCCTCAATACAAATTGACCTATTTCAACGTACAAGGTGTATCAGAACCAATAAGGTATTTATTTGCATATGCTGGAGTTGATTTTGAAGATGACCGTGTTGAAAAGGAAGATTGGCCTAAAATTAAAGCTCGTAAGTATAAGAAGTTTATAATTATATTTTGATTAATGTTAGGTGAATTTATTTTAATTTTAATTATTTTTAGAAAAACCTTATGCTCAAATGCCAGTATTGACAATTGACAACAAAATATTTTTGACGCAATCTGTGGCTATTGCTAGATATCTTTCTAAAACATTCAAATTGACCGGTAGAGACAATTTACACGATGCTGATTTAGATGCAATCGTCGATCATATGCAAGATCTTCATTGGAGTGAGTTTTTAAACAATATTATTTATTTTATTGATAGAATCATTCTTTTTGATGTACAATTTCAATAATCCATTTTGAAATACTACATTTTTACCGCTCAATAGATTAAATTTATTGCTTATTGTTGTATTTATGGACTTATCGTTCTCATTTTCAGAACTGTACGGAGCAATTCTTTCTGCCGATAATCCTCCTGCACTTTTCTTAAGAGGTGGTTCAACAGCACCAGCCACTGGTCAAAGTGCAATCGATTCATTCGAAACCGATGTATTACCTTTCTATTTGAAAAAGTTGAACGATGCTGCCTCTAAAGGGTTTTTATACGGAAGCGAGGTCAGTTCCCAGAATTTATAAAATTTAATAAATCGAAAGAAAAATATGAGTTTAATAAAATAATATATTGTTCAGATTACATGGGCGGATTTATACTTTGTCGGCTGGAACGACACAATGGAAACAAGATTGAAGAAAGACCTTTTGGTATCGTATCCTAATCTCGCAAATATTAAGAAGACTGTCCAAGCGAAGGCTTCGGTGCAAAAATATTTAGCGAAAAGACCGAAAACCACTATGTAATTTATAATTATTATACAATAAAGTAATAAATTTTCACTATTTGTTATTTTAAAAAATACGCTGAGACCGTAGTTAATCCCTAGTTTATCTGAGGCGTTTTGTCGCTGAAGCGTAAAGTAAACATTTGTTTGGACGTAAACGATTTGAATAGATCAGAGAAAGATATCGTATAAACTCTGGTTCCCCTTCTTTCAATGCAAATATTTGAACATCCATTGAATGTGCTTTTGTCTAGTTTTATATTCAGAAACAATCTCGGCGTTCCGTTATGGCGAAAACTTGTACTAAATATTACCACTTATATATTCATGTGAATAATGCCTTTGGGTATTCTAAAAATTTTCGTTCAAAGTAATGATTTTGGAATGTGTTCAGTATTTGTTATATCTCTGGTAATCTTCAATTTAACGAATTGGAACGATAACGATACATAACACGTTTTAAGTGATCATGTCTATGATCTCACTTAAAAAATATTTTTTGATAATTCATATTATTAAAATAAAATTTATATTTGAAATCGAACTAAAAAAAACTTATGGGTTTTATCGGACATTTCCCATAAAGCTTCTAAATATCTCACTATTGAATAATCAAAAATTTGATAAAATTTACATGAAATAATTTTCAAAAGGAAAAAATATCGATTACTCTAGATCAAATTGTAACCATCACATAAATCAAAAAGTATATATATTTAATTAGATTGCATCATATCATAATATTAAGAATTGATTTGACATTTCTACATATAGTATCAAAAAATCAAATATTTTACATCACATGTTTCAGAAGATAACGCCCATTTAGTAATTATTCCTAAAAACCATATCAGGACAGAAAATAGATACGATTTAGCGATATGAACGCACAACTCATAAACAGCCGATATATAAATTGCTGAAATATTATCTTTAGTCAGTTAACAGTTGTGCTGCTCGAAAGAGCCCGCTTTTTTGACGTCTTCAAAACTTGTACATCTTCAGACAATCAAGATGCCTGATTACAAATTGACTTATTTCAACGTCAAAGGTGTTTCAGAACCTATCAGGTACCTTTTCGCATATGCGGGGGTCGCTTTCGAGGATGAAAGGATTGAAAAAGAAAATTGGCCTAAAATAAAAGCAGGTTTTTATATTTGACAATAATAATATCTATAATTAAGTTATTGTGTACGCTTTTTTAATTACTCTTATTATTTTTTTGTGTAGTAGAAATATATTTTACTATTTAATTAATTTATCAATTTATGAAAATCGAATCATTTTGATAAAATATTTTAAGTGTATTAAGTATACGATCTCGATACTTAAAAAAAGTATATATACTCGACATAAAATAATTCAGTTGACTATTTGTCTAATTATTAACTATTCATTTATCTGATTCGTGTCAAGCGTTTTGTCTATATCTAATCTCTAATTATATCTAGGCTGATTGATTACAGTTTGATTGAAACTACAGTATAAGGTTCACAAAAATTTATTGAGTAAACCCTATATTGGTACGTTTCTAAAAATGAAATGTTTTCTTTCACTACATGAGTTTTGCTTAACGAGGTCACTCTTTGTCCTCCCTCTTCTCCAGATAATTCTTCAAGCTTTCCTTTTCTCTTATTTTCTCGTATAATGCCATTAGATTAGGATAGGGTTTCAGAATATCAGGCTTGTACCATAAGATGGTGTCCAACATTCCCGCGAAGTACACATCAACCCAAGTAGGCTGAAAAGCAGATTTTAAAAAGCAATGTTATACAATCGTCAAATATCGATGCTATTTCAAAAATAAAATCATTTATATTGTATGATAGAAGTTTAAAAATGCCCAAAGATCCATTGATTTTATACTACTCGAAAAAAAAAATAACAAGTCATGCTGGTACACAAAGTCATTACATGTATGACTCATCCACGACACTTCAAATCCGTTCAAGGAAAATCTTCGAGATATTGCCAACAAGAATATTGTATATTGAAAAATCATACGAAACAC
Source organism: Hydropsyche betteni (assembly GCA_028571205.2). Taxonomy (NCBI): domain Eukaryota; kingdom Metazoa; phylum Arthropoda; class Insecta; order Trichoptera; family Hydropsychidae; genus Hydropsyche; species Hydropsyche betteni. Next base: position 161,417 of record JAOXNN020000056.1, on the reverse strand, counting down.
TTTTATGTGTAATATATGAAAACGAATGCATCTGATGGACTGCTTTTAGCGACGGCGCACATCCGAATGAATATGTAATTCGACTTTTATCGGTTTTTCCGATATTTTACAGCGGCGCATTCGAATCGAAAAATATATTTTATACGCTGCATTGGCAAGTACCTCGGAGCCATAAAAGAAGCCATCAGCAGCCAGCGGCTCCAGCTTTGAATAAGTATAGGTGAAAGCCTCTTGAGCTTCCTTTTTCGCTTCAGGCGTCTTCTTCATGAACTCCTCGGACAGTTCTGGAAAGTAGG
>JAOXNN020000056.1:132340-161021 GCA_028571205.2 Hydropsyche betteni | reverse complement strand
GGTGAAAGCCTCTTGAGCTTCCTTTTTCGCTTCAGGCGTCTTCTTCATGAACTCCTCGGACAGTTCTGGAAAGTAGGCGAAACAAAATAATTCATCAAAACAAAGAACCTTATCATCGTCTTACTTATCTGGACATCTCTCATGTTGTCGATTACAGCTTCGAGCAACGCTTCTTTGAGGGGGTCGTCCGTTGTTAATCCGAAACGTTTTCCCAAAAATCTACAGATGGCCACCGATTGGCTGAGTTTGTTGTCGTCCACGTCGAGCACCGGGATTTTGCCGAATGGTTGTTCTAGAATTATGTCATAGTAAGGTCATCGGTGTGGTGTGGCGATCGATTTTTTTGTACGTACCCTCTTTTAAGGCTGGCCATTCTTCGCGGGAAATTCTACAGTCTTCGAATTCGACATCGGCGTATGCGAACATGTATCGCACACATTCAGCCATTCCTTTGATGTCGAAGTATAAAAGCTTGTAGGTTGATTCGGCCATTTTTAAAATTGCTAGAAAAAACATGAAAATTAAACAGCGTTATCATATTTGTATCTATATGCGTAACACGTAAGAGAGATAATGAGCAAAAAATATAAAGTGATATATATATATATTTTTTTTCTATTATATAAAATATCTTCAATGCTTAACATCGATGTTTCAAAACTATCTTATTATAATAAATTTGTGTAAATCAGTTTTTTGTTATCTATTATTATAACTAAAATTCTATAAAACATATTATTCTATGCATATATTTAAATCGAGTACACTCACATTGTTTGGCGTCCGCACAGCTCGAAGGTCTCACTCGAAATGAAAAACATTTTTCGATTTATTTTGATCGTCGAGGGTTATTTTAACGGTTGACGTGGCCGTTATCGATTAATGATTAACCGACACTCGTTTACCTTTTTTTTCAAACACATATTTTTTTCAGACAAACCTTTCGGTCAACTGCCTGTTTTGGATACCGGCGAAGCTTTCCTCCTCACCCAATCCGTTGCCATCGCCAGATATTTGGGTAGGAAGTTCAACTTGATGGGACAAGATGATCTTCAAAATGCCCAACTAGATGCTGTTGTTGATCATATGCAAGAAGCTCACTGGAGTTAGTTTTTCATACATGCAAATACAATTCATTTGGGTTGTTACTGTATTAATTGAATGATTTATTTTTCGATAGAATTATATCTCGCCATCAGAAACTCAGAAACTCCATCTGAACTTTTCAAAAGAGGAGGAAATATACCAGCACCAGACAAAACAGAAGTTGGTACTTTCGAAGCAGAAACACTTCCGTTTTATTTGCAAAAATTCAATGCAATGGCAGCTCAAGGATTCTTCTACGGAAGCCAAGTATGTTACAATTTTTGATTACAGGTATTATTTTATATACAAAATTTGTGACTGATTCAATTTTTTCAGCCTACATGGGCTGATGTATACTTTGTCGGTTGGATCGACACAATGGAAACCAGACTTAAGAACGAAGTCCTCGGTCCCTATCCTAATTTGACTAACATCAAGAGAGTTATCCAAGAAAAGGACAGCGTTCAAAATTATCTCGAAAAGAGACCGTTCACTACCATGTAATCGTTTTGCAAATAAAATCATATAAATAAAACGGATTTCCATTGTTCAATGTTTTGCCGACTGTGGCTTGAGTGTGTATTGTCACGAAATAAATAAATCAAAACTAATTATTTCAGGTTTCCAACTTAAACGAGGGTTTAATTTAACTTATTTAGTAACGGTGTGTATCGGGGAATAATTTAGGATAATGTCAATTCATATTTGAACAAAGCACACACCTATAATGGAAAATCAATAGTGTTACATTAAGACAAATTGTTCCGCTAATAATTTAACGCGTTTGAATACAAAACGATCCATTGAAAATAAAGGTGTCCCAAAAGTCACTTAAAGATTTCAAAATATTATTTTTGAATGTAGATTTAAAATCCGAACACAGAAAATAAATTTTCTTTATAAAATGTATTCCATTTAGGTTTTTCGTAGACGCCCTCTTTTGAAAATATTATATATTTAATAACAGCCAATAAAGCAGTCTTCAAAAATTTTCAAAATATTTAATTTTGAATCGTGTCCAACTTATTGTAATCATATTTAAGATTTAGTCTGTACTTCTGAGATAAGAATAAAATTAATTATGACCTGAAATAACTTGTATACAAAAAGTTGCTGTACTGATATTGTTAAACATATGTGGTTCAATTACCGTTTCTGAATTTATATCATAATTTAATTTACATTTAAAAGAATATAATAGTAAAAGTAATAATAAAAAAAAATCAGAAATTGTCCTATCTTTAGATCTGTCATTTTAATTTAGCAAAATTGTTTACAGAAAAAATAGTTTTTTTTTCTGTAATTCGATAGATCAACGGTATACAAACGTAGAGTTTATTTAAATTAAATTAAAATTTGATTATATCGATCAGTCGTAAAAATTTCACACGTTATGAATTTTTTATTTTTCTTGGTGACTTTTATGACACCTATGTAACGCTTTTAAGTATATTTTTTATTTTAAGAACTTCGCTACTTTATTTGAGAATGAAACGGAAAAAAATAACTATGCATAGAATGTATTTAATTTCAAACATTATAGAAAAAATCTCACATGCAGATATTTTTATTACAAACTGTACATTTTTTATTAATTAGCAGACACTGGAGATGGTGCTGGTCTATTTTCAATGTATTTTTTGATTGATTCATTACTGGTGATGTTTGAAACAAGCTTAGTAAGATTTGGGTAACCTTTTAAAATATCTGAACGATAATCTTGCATAGTATCAACGAATCCAGCAAAATACATATCAGACCACGTTGGCTAAAAATAAGTAAAAAGTAATAAATAAAAATGTCCACAAAACAAAGCAAACGATATCAAATGAATAAAAACCTTGGATCCATAGAAGTAACCCTCAACAGCTTCCTTTTCGAGCCTGTCCAATAAATATTTAAGGGCATCCTTGCCAGCTTTTTCATTTTCAGGGGATGGATTTAAGATGGCCTTTACCAACACTGAAATTGTAAATTCGAATCTATCAATCACTTCGATGATACATTATTATTAATTATATTCGAATATTCACAGAGGCACATGCCAGATCATTGTCGATTGCACAATACGAAATGGTATGTTTCTATTGAGGATGAATAATTTAGAATTTTGATTACCTGTAAAGACATCTCTAACATTGTCGACAAGTGCTTCCAAAAGTGCTTCTTGCATAGCTTCATCGCCAACTAAATTATGATATCTACCCATATATCTGGCTATAGCAACCGATTGGTTTATATACTCTCCATCCATTTCTAAATAGGGTAGAGAATCGAATGGATGTTCTATAAAATACGTAAAAAAACATACATATATATAAATAAAATGTAACATTTCAAGTGATATTATCAAACTATGATATCGACTTCTACACATGATAATAATGTGTTGCAATGGTGATGGTGAAATAATGCAATTGTCTTATTTAGTAAAAAATAATTTTTATATGATTCAATACATAACCGCATTTTTTTACCGTGATTGATTTTATACTCACTGTCTTTCACGTTTGGCCAATCTTTCCTTTCAATCCTGATATCTTCGAAATCGGCTTCAGCAAATGCTAAAATATACCGAATGCCTTCGCAAAGTCCTTTCAAATTGAAATAAGTCAACTTAATTTTTGGTTTATTCATGGTTTTTTTCTTCAAATAATTCACAAGTGAACTATTACACCTTCAATAAGCGACTGATAAAACCAAATAATTATATCTAGGCACTTTTAATCGCACTCTACAAATATTCACATACACTGATATAGTAATAGTATATGTTATATAGGCTTTTGACAATCAGTGGTTCTAAAATATCGAGTCATCAAATAGAGGAAAATTATTTTCAAGGCCATCATGGTGATTTTCGTAGTTTTTGCACAGTAATCGTGCTTTTTTTTTAATCCAAGACTTGAATTTGTTTGTAATGTCGAACGCATAAATGTTTTTTTTGTATAAACTTAATCTCATGACTATAATAATTTGGGAAAAAAATACGATTCTCATACTGCATAGTTATTTATTAGAGTTTCGTATCACTGCATCATAAAAATAATAAATTTTGTGCTGAAATGGATACGAATATTGATAACAATCGATAACCGTATTTCGTAACGATACTTTTATATAAATACGATACATTGATAAGTTTTCATATTAATATATTGCACCATATTTTATTTTCTTGTGAAATAATCAATGCCGGAAATATTTAACTGAATTTAGCAAATCACTTTTTGGATATAATTATTATAAATCATGTGTTATAATGATATTCTGTATATTAATATATATATAGTAATTAAGTCGATCATAATCGAATTTGAATAGTATATCAATGAGCTTGAACATATTGAAATTAATATTAATTTTAATATTGAAATTTATGCTTTTGAAGTCGTAATGTTTAAAAATAAATAAATAAAATTGACCTCAAACTAAATATTTATTTATTTTTTACAAATTCGTATATAAATATTTGTTTACATAGCACATGGTGGTGGTCTCTTTTTTATGTATTTTTGGACATTTTCGTTGTTCTTGATTCTCTCAGTTAATTCTGTTAAATTTGGGAACGGTTTAAGGACATTCGGAACACGATCATTTATTGCATCAAATAAACCAGTAAAGTAAAATTCTATCCAGGTCAGCTGTAAAAATATTAAATTTTTATAACATTTTTTTTAAATATAATAATGCAATGATTAAAATAACTTTTCAACCTTCTTATTATCGTAGAAGCGACCATTTTTTGTAATTTTCTCGAGTTTGGTTAATAAAGCCGTCATAGCATCACTTGCAGTCTTTTCAGTTTCAGGTGTTCTATTTGCAGAAGCTGCTTTCATTTCTGTACATCATACACGATTTTAAAAAAACCTGATTCGATTTACTAATAAAAAATATGCAAAAATCAATTACTGATTTGGACATCTTTTATATCATCAACTAGAACTTCTAAACTTGCTTCCATGTACAATTCATCGTTTACAAAACCATACTCTTCCCCGATAAAGCGCATGATTGCCGCAGTTTGGTTCAACATTACACCATCGACTTCCAAAACGGGTAAAGTTCCATAAGGCATTTCTATAAAAACAATATTTATGTAATATCAGAAAAATTAACGACTCATTCCATTTCAGTCGAAGATTTTGCTAACTTTCTTTCAAAGCGGGCCAATCTGCTTTATCGATTCTACAGTCTTCAAAAGGAATATTGGCATAGTGGAAAAGGTATCTTATACCTTCGCCTAATCCTTTGGTATTGAAATAAATCAACTTGTAATTTGGGTGGGTCATATTTGGATTTCCTCTAACTGTTATATGTGATGAATAATTGATTAGTTAGATAAAAAAAATCATACAACAAGAATTTTTGCATATATTCGCATACCTGTGTCCTGAAAGAGCTCTTTTGACTAACTGATTGATAAAAATGACGCGTATCTATGTAGCGTTAAAAATACCAGTGTTTCTAAAAATGTGTTCTGTAATATTGATAACACATAAATCAATTTAATATTTTCATATCATATGGTTGTTTTCATTTATGAGAATATTTCATGAAAAGTTCAATATCTCAAGTGTCAAATGAATACATATTTTTTTTATAGAAAAACTGATAAATATAATCAGATCAACCCATGTTCACATCAAAGTATTATATTGATTAAAAACACTTTTAGTTTATTGTGCAACTGATAAAGTGTATTTATATGTTACAGTGATAACATTTCGTAAATCAGAACTCGAAAAATTTATCTAGTTAGATTGAACGTTTGCATGGATACATCAGTATGATAAAAAATATTAAAAAACATGTATATTAAGAAAAAATATATTCAAAATATTATATATATATATATTATATAATAAAATTTCACATGAATTCATAAAATACTGTAAATATCAAAGTGATAAAAAAATCATTTATGAGGTGGTGGTGATTGTGGTGGTCTCTGCTTTATGTATTTTTGGACACCGTCTTTGCTTTTAATTTTCTCAGTCAAAGCTGTGAGATTTGGATAAGGTTCCAGGAAATTCGGGATATAATCTTTGATTGTTTCAGCTAAGCCAGTGAAATAAATGTCTGCCCATGTTGGCTGCCAAGATAAAATAAAATATTAAAATGAATGAAAATAAATGAAGTTATTTTATAAATGAAATACGGTCTCTTCTACCTTAGAACCATAAAAATACCCTTCAGGGGTAAGTTTTTCAATTCTACTTAAAACGAATGTCAATGCCTCGGAGGCGGCCTTTTCAGTTTCTGGAGTTTTATTCACAAACGATTCTTTCATTTCTAAAATCCAAAAAATTATATTAATAAAAAATAATATTAAAACTAATACGTTTTTATTAAAACGATTGCATTTACTGATTTGAGCATCTCTTATATTGTCGATCAAAGCTTCCAATTGAGCATCGACGAAAGGATCATCAGCAACAAGTCCAAATCTTTTACCCAAATATCTCAAAATTGACACAGATTGGTTCAAAATTTTTCCATCAACTTCCAAAATCGGCAACGTTCCATAAGGTTGTTCTGAAAGCAATATAAAAAAAAAATGATTAAAATTCAAAACGTTTTACGCACATAGCTCGTCGATGCAATATTTCCCTCCTAAAAGAGGATTCACAGCTAATTCGCTCAGATATTAAGACTAAAATATATTTATATCCCGAGGGAGCCTTTTCTAACAAAATAAGCAATTTGTATACTAACTTTCCTTTAGAGCGGGCCAATCTTCCTTCTCGATCCTGTTGTCTTCGAAATCGACATCGGCGTACGCGAACATAAACCTGATGTATTCTCCCAAACCCTTCAAGTTGAAATACGTCAGCTTATATTTCGAATCTGCCATATTTCAGAACTGAAACGAGATGAAAAAAATATAAATAACAACCGAACGGGATTATCGTATCGAAGCGTGCGGGTCGGCGTGCGGCTTAATTGTGATGCAAACACATTTAAATTGATGTTAATTCGGCATGACGGGTTCAAAGCGTATTTTGTACATATTTTTGAAATAAATATATATTATATCATGAATAAACAGCGTATGCATAAATATTAAAATGCTAATTGCGCGGACGCTCGAGGCGCGTGAATATTGCCGTGGGTCTGTCTGTGTTACATTTTGTCGGAATATCGCCGGTTTTATTCGTTTCGGGTACAGTGTTTGGATGGGTTACTTACGTGCGAGTCGTCTGCTTGGAAGATGTCGGTTAACTGATGGCTGCTGGTGTCACAAACGAATTCGGTGGGCAGACCAGCGATGTTAAACTGTTGCGTCAACGGACATGAAATCTCTTTTCAAGGTCGGCGCAGATGGGTAATGGAATATGTGGTTGTAGTGATACTTAACTTTTTTTTGGGTATGTACATTGATGGTGTTGCTAATCTATCTGTAAATTGATAAAAATATTTGGTTTGTATCGACAAAAAATTTTCACATCTATATAGATAAATAAAAATAAATGTATGTGCGCGAGTGTGTTTTGTGCGTGTGTGTTAGTTATGCATGCCTTTATAGATTATTTAATTACAATTAAATTTTGTGAATATATTTATTGCGCTTTCAGAAAAGTTTATATATTATTAAAATTATTTTATAACTTGCTATTTTAAGATGAAAAGCAACGCTGGATACCACCCGAGTATAACCCGGTTATAATCCGCTAGTGAGTTATAAATTTAATGTAGCTTTTAGATAAAAAATTGAAGGTTTTTTTATCGCTTGATAGAGAGTACAGTGATTCTTGTAAAATACACTTAATATTAAAACTAAATTTTTATCTTATCCCCTACTGTTTGTATTAATAATATAATATTGCTTAGCTTAGATAATATATCACTTAACTTTGACGATCAATTACAATTAAAATGATTATTTTGATTTTTTTAAATTAAAGTTTTATTTAAAACTGATCAAAAATGGTTGATGATTTCTGATTGAACCGGTAGAGGCGATGCGGTTGACCGACGCCATGCAACGCCATGGAATTCGTTGTTGATCATTTTATCGCAGATACGCGACAAAAGTTTCTGTTTTTTCGTATTTTATATACGTATAGCAGTATTTATTATCAGTTTCGTTATTTTTCATTATTCTTGTTCGAATATTTTGAATTATATTATTGTTGCGCAATAATCTGGGCGGTATCGAATTTTTTAGTTTGTCAACATGAAGCATTTTTGCATAATATTATATTTATTTCATGTTCACGAATATATTTTTTTAATTTGTCGAGTTGTGTGATTTAAATTTATTTTTTATATCTTCAGAATTCGACCCTATATTACATGGAATCCAATTTTTATCTTATTTGAACATTATTATCGTAGTGATGTTCAGATAAAATAAATAAACAACAGAATACGAATAATCGCGTTGACATTGCAATTTCGTGTTTATAATAATTCCTTTTTGGGTTTTCGAAATAGTTAAATTATCACAAAAGGGTATTGATGATCGTTTTAACAGTTATTATTATAGATAAAAAATGTAGAATCATAATCACAAATTATTATCGTCTTTACACCGTATTTAGAAATGAAAAATATCATGTTCAAATAAAACGCCCCATTTTTGGTATAATGCAACATTTCAAATCGAAAAAAATTAACTTGATTTTAAGTAAATATAGAATTGAAATACTATTATATTTCTGGTCGATTTTAAATTTTAAAACTTTTAAGCAAATAATTTTCATATATGTATGGACATAATATAAATTTTTACATAATACATAGAGGAAACACCAAATAAAAAACAATTCTAAAACTTCCAATCAAGGCTGTAACCATGATTTTTATTAGGTGGGAGGGGAGGCTAATAAAAATCTTTTATATATGTTAAAGTCCGATTCTAACGCTAGGCAGTTTCTAACGTCTATATCTGCCATATTGAGTTTTATGTACAACAATTTAAGGCTCATGAATATAATACTATGTACTTATGTCGTTTTGGTTTTTGGGTGTCGCGTCGGTGAGCGCATGCGCAATGTTCGTGGACCTTTGACAGCTCTCCAAACGTCAAAACCTTATTATTGACATGCGTTGTTTCTGATTTTTTTTCTTAAATAAAATATGTTTCCGACGTTTTTTCGCTATCGTTAGTAATTTCACATGTGACCATTGATTGCACGAAACGTAAAACGTGCGGACGCAATCTGAACATAGCACGATTTTTAGCGCTGCTCAAACCCAGAACGTTACATAAATGCGTATCCAGGATATAAATATGAGCGTTAAGTCCTACTTCACAAAACATAATATTACATACTATCAGTTTTAGCTAGCGATGAAGTTAGAAAATGCCTACCGTTACAAACTGCCTATAACATGCGTTTAAGTCATTTGTATATGTAAGCGAATTGTTTACATATTTAATATTGTATTTTGCCCTCTCCCTTTCTCAATAAAAATCCTAGCTACGACCGTATTTGGAAGATTGAGAATTTTTATTTGTTAAGCGTCTCCCCAACGTAGAAATCAATAGATTATATGTAAATTATTTATGAAGTTTCAAAATATAATATTTATTCAGTAATAATAGTGAGGTATATAAATTTTAGTAAAAGATTTCCCTAATATTTCATTTATTATTACGACAATTGAATTCATAATTAACTCGTATAATATAAATGGCCTTTAGATTATACGATTACATTTTGGAAAACTCTGAACGTTCAATTATTAAAGACCTTTTGTAACAAAAGAACCATATGCATCGCACACCTATGCGTCATAGTAATTACACCACTGGAAGCGATACAAAAAAACTATTTTTTTATTTTTTTATTAGAAGTATTAAATAATATGTGTGTAAATTCAAGGCGAATATAATTCTCTTTATATAATAACATAATTTGAAGATGTTTTTTTTGAAATTTAAAGAAAACCAGGGATTACAGGTTGGTTACGGCCTTGCTTCCAATTATGCATAAGAAAATCTTTTTCCTGTTTTGAAATTAAACGGTAATTTGAATCATCGTTTAAATAAAAAAAAACTTCAATTTACATAATTTAATTAAAACCGATTAGTTGACAAACACACGACATTCCCAACTCGAATACCTCCATACGAAAAATTAATTACGCGACAACAACTCCACTACACCCAACGACCCATCGCCAGGGAATTGCACAAGGATACATTTGAATACATAACTTTTAACCTTTATGTGTCCATTCGGTCGGACATTAGGCATTCCCGTCTCGGCGCAATATCGCGTCCCCTCTAACTTATTTACGGCCAGACACAGTAACGAGCGGCGCTAGGAATTAGTGCCATCTCCAGCCCGGTGGCCAAATTGCCATATCAATTCGCTTAATTAAATACGAATTGGTCGAACGTGTGCTACGGCCACAGCCTTCGATAAACATCCTCGGCGGAAATGCGGAGAGTGCACGCGAAGTGCTCGAAAAGTGCATTGACTGGTGTTTTTGAGTGGTTCTAAGTTTTTAAACGTTTTTAGAATGTGTATGTATGTCTGAGGTGTTAATTGGACTTGGACGATGTGTTTTAACGGATTTAGACGCTCATTGAAATGTTTGTTGTAATTGCTGCGGACCCTCACATTATACACGCGTTAAACTTTTAGCGCTGTCATTAACACGGTAACAAAAATCTTTTAATTGATTTATTTATTTCGAAAATAGGCTCAAATTTTATATAATATTGGAATCTCACGAACGGAGTGTAATTTCAAAATTCCTGTTCATTGAAATATGCGCTATTAACATCTCGGAAATGTCCATAAGCTCTATTAGGGAGTCCGATATTCGAGCACATCCTAATGAACAATATCGAACGCCTACCTTCCCTTTCCCGAAAAACTCCCGGGAACACATCCTCGACTTTTAGGACCTTTCGTCCGGGAAATTATACGGACCTGAGGGGGGCATTATTTAAATTGGGACGGTTCGCGTAAAGGTCCGAAATTGTGCGGCGACATTGTGTCCGAAGAGCGCTATATTGTGTTTGCGAGTAGGTCTGTTTCAAATGCCGGTATTTTATTTAAAAAGGCTGGTTATGATTTTGAAAAAAAAAGCGTGAAAATTAGTCGGTAGCTACTATAAAATCGATTCTATTGTACGAAAATAGATCCAATGAAGTATAATTATATTTAACGACATGTTAGTTTGTCTGAATGATTCATTAGAAATTGTTTTCTTGAAATTTCGGTTAATTAAACATCATCGATATTTAATGATACTTTAACAGTTTAGTCTAGGGATGTCATTTACAGGTAAATGACGATTTACAGTTCGGTATTTTTTTTTAATATCTATCGGTAAATAAAAACTTTGTTTTTTTTTTGCTTTTCGAATGGTTTCTGAATATTTTTGAAAATGGATGTTTTTTTAGAAAAAAAATTTTTAAATTTTTGAAAAATCAGTTTTTATAACTGTTCGGGTTTTGTTGAAAATGTTTTTTTTTTTAGGAAAGTATAATATTTTTGATCTCTCGTTAATTTTTTTCAAAATTTTAATTACCGGTAATTAGTTTTTTTAACCAGATTACCAGTAAATGAAATTTTCAATAAATCTGACATCCCTAGTTTAGTCAAGTTGAATATACTCGTTTTGAATAATTAATGAAGATAAATTATATTATTAAGTCAAGTAAACGTAAATGCTATTAGAATAAGGTAATTTCACGAAACATGGTTTATATTATATAACTTTCCGACTTTGGTATTTAAATAATCAATTATTGATTTCAAATTAGAAAAAAGTGAAGAACAAGTCTTTTTATTATAACTCAGAATCGAACCGATTGTTAATATATTTTTTTTACTAATTAATATATGCCGCTTTTCGAGAACGAACTTTTCGCATACTCTACGCGCAGGTACTGCTTTTGTATTGTTTTTCGTGCGAGTGTCGAGAGTTTTTGTTGTCGGCAGTAATAATTGTGTTTTCGGCGTGTGCTTAAAACGTATCAGAATAATTGTACATTAAGTCGGGAAATTGTTTGCTGCGGGGCATGTTCGGTAGCGATTTTAATTTTGCGCGCGTGTACGATATTAGTAGGACGCGAGTTGCGTACTAACTTCATTGTATCACTTAAATTTAAACTATTGTACAAAGTGTTGTTTCGTTTTTCCGAATACATGCATGAATGCATGAAGCGCCCGTACAGCTTAAATTATTTAATGAAAACAAAATATGAGAGGCTTACACTGTACCATGTTACACTGCACCATTATCAGCACATATGTATAAATACATAGTTTTTTCTTTTTCAAAAAATATAAAACGCAACGAATTTTTCCGTATTCAAATATATATTTTTCCAAAACAATAAAAAACGAATCAACGTTCAAAAAAGGCGTAATTCGCCGATAACGATGCGGAAAACGTCAAAGTTTTATCATCGGAACACTCAAAGGGTTCAAACTCGTAAACCGCCCTTAATATGCTGACGAATCGGCCATGTACCGCCGTACAAAACGACTTTTTTACGACCTACATACACACACTTTGCGACTTTGCGACCCCTTCGGGGCTGGCCACGTTAGGGACTCACAAATGTGACGGACCAATGGGAGCGCGTCGTTTTTAGACTAGTCGAAAATGAACGCTTATGATTCGTCCAAACGAATTCGGGATATTTTCATATTCTACTTGTTTTCTGAAAAGTTGTCTTGCGTTTGTATTTTTTTTAAATCTTATAATGTCGATTTAGTTTTTTTTAATGTATCGCTCATGCTTACTGTCAAAGTTAAGCGATAAATTACGTTATTAGTAAATGAACAAATTGAAAATTATACCATTTAAAAGAAATGGTTTTTGTGTGAAATTTTCATAGGAAAATCATCGCAGTGAAGATTATACTATGGAAATGGCGATGGTTTAATTATTTCAATATATTTGATTTAGTTTAGCAAAACATAAGCAAACTTTGAGTGTTATCCACCCCTGGAGGACAAGACTGCGGTTGTCCTTTTGGGTAGAATTAAAATTTTAAGAACATTTCTGCGGCACCGTCGTAAAGTCTGCTTCTAGCCAAGCTTCGAAACGACATTTTAACCCTTCGACTGACTCATTTTATGCGGTCGTATATCATTTTTTTTAACGTCCGGTTAATTTTTACGACCTCGTGTAATTATGCTTTAGGACACTATCTGAGAGCGTAATTACGCCAACATTGTTTCTTCAGTATATGCAAATAGTACGGTAATTTAAATTATATTTATGCGAGTAATACGTGAGTATATTAGAATAAGAGATTTTGTTTTAATTTATATATAAAACTCATATAATATATATAAATATTCTAACTAAAATATACATGAAAGAAATCGTTAATTTTGTGCTAAAATTAAAATTATATTACAGCGTAAATTTAAACAAAAATCGTATTTGAATCAAATTGCTTCAATTCCCGACTTTTTCAGATAAAGTTAACCCGTTCGGACTATTTCTGAGTTTGAGCTGTGAAGGAGATAATTCACGAGTGAATTTTTGGATCGGAGAGATTTCGGGATTAAGGGGACTTAAGCTGGGAAGCCTGCTGACGTATCCCCTTGGAAAGCTTATTTAATATATGGCGCACTGTTTCCAGGTGATTTATGGAACATCCTTGCTCAAGCACGTGGACTTTGCGAACTATAATGATTAATCGCCGTGCTTTTTTCAATTAAAGCCCACCGAAGGGTTCGATCGCATGAATTTCGGAATCGGTCGCGAAACAAACAAATTTCCACCGTCTAAATATCGATTATAAAATTTGATCCAGACAGAAGTGGCGAATAAAACATTCAATCGCAATTGCAATCGAACTGTAACCATAAAAGAATCGATTCGCTTTGACATAATTGCGAACGGTGGAAAACCGCCGCTGGAAAAAACATCTGAAATTTTCCGTTTCGCTTGATTCGAACGGGCCATTAGTTGAGAGCTGCAAAATCGGATTTTGTCTCTTTCGCACTTGCTGGTTCTCTTTATGTTTTATGCAAAAACCTTTCAAAGATGTTTTCCCCGGACTGGGGAGGTTCTCGTAGATTTTCCGCTTTTCGCGCCGTACCCGTTCGCTAATCCGCATTGGGGGTGGATTATACAAAATAATTATGCCGCTTTCGAAAAATATTAAACGGGTCGATTTTTATTGAAGGAATTATTTGAATTGATTGATGTGATTAAAAAATTTAATTTAATCTGATTTTTTTTTAATATAAAATGGCTTGTTAAAGTAAAAAAGTAATAGTCTTAATGATTAATAATAGTGGCCTTATAAGATATGATGTAATATTATTTTATTTTTGATATTTTGATTTTTGATAAGTTTTTTTTATATTAGGTAGTGTAAACAAATTAATTTTGAAAGAAATTTCTTGGGGATTCTTTAATTTTATGAAATAATGATGATAAGTGTGTTTAATATTTGAATTTGGATTTGGTTGGTTTTTCTTTTGACAATTGTTATTATTTTTTAAGAAAATTTAAGTAATTAAAATTATAAATTCATTACCACTATAATGTGAACAAGTAGATAAAAATTATATACAAACGTATAATATGCTAGTAAAGTATTATAAATATAAAAAAAATAAAATAACACATAAACACACAAAAATATATCAACACACACGTACATACCATACATTGATTTATTTTTTAATATATTTATAGTAATCCGTATTCAAAACACAAGTATGATCAAGCTGCTCCTGATAAAATCGACAAATTCATCAACACAAATGTCAAAAAATCAAGTCGTTAACTAAACACATTCAACAAATTATTAACCTTGGGAATAGAATGGAGTCTTTGAATGCAAACGATGAAGCTTTGACAAGCAAAAAAAGCTGCAAACTAGCGTAACACAAACCATGCCGTAGTCAGAATTTTTTTGAAATGTGATACAAATAAGTTCTTATTTTTCATTTGAAGTAAAATATCTGTATGAATTCAAGATTGTATTCCCGATTATGTGATATATTTCGATATGATTAAGTATAATTTGTAACTATTTTTAATTTTAAGGGAAAAACTAGAATCTCCTTAGCTATACCTGTGATAAGATTTCTTATAACGAAAAATCGGTATTAACAAACTCGATTCGGGAACGTGTACATATGCTTTTCGAAACGTCGATCCGGGATTTGAATCTTATTGTGGTTTCCGCTATTAGAATCGGTAGTGCAGGGGTCGTTAAGGGCTCGATCGTAAAGTTGACCACCCCTGACCCGAAGGAATAAAACTCTTGGTCGTCGAAAGCACCTGCAAGAGTCATTAGGATTCAGGTGAAATTGGCTTCTGGCAACACCTGATAAACGGCATTAGCATCTGCGCTAGCTCATATTGCCCGCTCATAAATTTGTCCCGAACGTTGAATATATACTGGTATTTTTTACGAGGTCTTATTAAATTTTTTCGATATCGAATAATATAATGGCGATCGTTGCGAGAGAATTTTGATTAAAAATATATGTAATGTGTGCGTCAAAATTGATCTATTGTTAAATTTCATCACGAATTGCCTGTTTATATTCAAAATATTGAAAATAAAAACGATTGTGTAAAGAAAAAAATTTCGCTTAATAAGACCATTTTAGGGGAAAGAATCAAAATTTACCGACGTCCAATTATAAAATTTTCGACGTTAATTAAAAATCCGACAGCGCCAATCAAGATAGAACATTCGATTGATTGCCACCTGAGGTAGCTAAACGACGAAATTCTCCAAAAAAATCGAACAATATTCTCAGAAATAATAAAAAAAATCAACCGAACGAAAATTAAATTCGTCAGAATTTCCCGAGTCCGGGAAAGCGTCGGGGAGCAGATCCTCGTTGTTTTCCCGAACAATTATTGCGTCTTAAAATTTCAATTAAACGTGCACGAGAAACAGGTTCAATTTTGTTTCCCCGGCTTCACTCGAACGTCCCCTTTGCTTTAAAACCGCTCTTAATTTATCGCGGGATTGAATTGAATTTTCTTCTATTTGCTTTCCCCCGGCGTCTTGGGCTTCTTATTAGCGCCTCGTTGTTAGCAACAAATCAACGTTTGCGAGAATGTCGGTTTTTAATTAAAAACTCAAACACGTGCCGCAACAGCCCTCGTCGGAATATAGGTTTGTCAATATTTGACGATTTCCTTGCTGGGGTTTCGTTGAAATGATCGTTTCGTATGTGTTTTCGATATGTTTATTTTATTATTTGAAACAGGTTTGTTATGTGTTTACATTGTTTTTCACAATTTACTTTTTATCTAATCGTTTTAATCAGTTAAAAGTTGTTTACTTTCGATTGATTATTTTGATAGTTGATAATTTTATATAAAAATTTTTGGACTTATCTATATATTATATATAAAAATGGATGCTTGTATTATTATATATAATATAAATGTTATTGAAAGTCATTTTGAAATCACACATGAAGGTTTGAAAATTTTAGAATATGTTGATAAATTCAAATATTGAGACGAGAAAAAAAACGCTTGTTAAATTTTGTACGATAATAAACCGTTAAGGTTTGTTTTACTTGGCTTGTGCTTTTTAAAGGATTTTTTTTATTGATTTTAATTATTTTTTGATATGTTAAAATATCCAAATATCGTAAATTATTTTATGAAATTCAATTTTTGTATGATGTTCATATTTTCGTATACAATTTTTTGTTATTTTAATAAAAACGTAAAATGGATACGTTTGCAAATCTTTTGTGAAATCTATCATTCAACTATTATCATAAATTCTGGGAATATCCAAAAAACTTATAATTCTTCAATCATTAGACTTTTAGAACATAATGAAAAATTTTAATTGAATACGACCAATCTTCTCATAAAATAACAAAAAAAAAAAATCGAACGAATACCCATTCAATTAATTTCCAACAAAAAACTCTTGACCGAAAAACCTCATGAATATTCCCAATAGCACATACATCACAATCGAAACGACCTAAGTATAACAAACGAGCACTCTTCGGAAATAAATTCCCGATTATTACCCGCGCACTTAAAACACTCACATCCACAAGCACGCCCCATCGAAACGAACTTAACCGGAGGCCGCTATTAGCAAACTTCCAGAGCGATTTCGACGAGGCACACTCGTCGAACAATAACGCAACATGTCTTCGGAATGCGATGGCTCACTACATTATTGTTATGGGGCATATTTTTTCAGGCGGCGCGCGAACTTTTCTCATTCTCGGGACGTTAAGTTGGCGCGGTCAAAGGGAGATTTATTGCGGCCGAGTGGAAATCTGGGAACTATGGGGTGTATGGGATGGGTGGTTAGGGGTCCCGGGACCGACATGTCGACACCAGACCCCAAACGGGACCTGGGTAACAGCTTAAGGGATGAATTAGTCGAGGGGTTCTCGCGGAAACCCTTCCTCTCTGGTTAACGCGTATTCTCTTTGTTGGCCGGATAGTTATATATGAGTTCAAATATATTTTTTAATTATTTATTTTATTGTTAATTAATTATTTTTTGTGTGTAGAAATGTTGAAAATAAATAAAATATAATATTTTTTTAGTGACATCTATGATTATTACATAAAACAATGTATTTTCATAGAAATTGATAGCAATTCATTACGAGAATATTTATTTTTGTATTATTATTGAAGTACATATACCCAATCCTCTTTTTAGACGGGGAATAAACTTTAGAGACTACCGAGTAAAAAAAATTATGATGACCATATGAAAATTGGATATATAATAGGTTCCATCATTATATTTGGATAGTATATAGGCCCGATGTTAATAACATTGGCTGTCCGATGCCCGAAAAGTCGATGCCCGAACCCGATTAGAATATTTAATATTTAATTAATAAAATCAAAATAGTTCATTTGTTATTGTCACCAGACGTCATATAGGCAAAGTCAGTTAGTAGTAGGTAATAGGTAGTTAGTAGGTAATAAGCATCATATTATAGACGTTTACTGTATACACATATACACTATATTATTATAAAAAATCACGAGCGTCATTCGAACAAACAAACACACAGAAATCCGTGATTATATATGGGGGATAACTATCTATTTACTTTAAAAAAGATTAGAAAATGATTAAAATATTCAAAGCCTCGAAAACGCGACATTATCTATACCCTATCCCCTATATATAATAGCGGATATCTGTCTGTTCGTTCGTCCGTTTCGATGACGCTAGCTACTTTTCTTCTATTATACTATTATAAAACCGAATCATTAATAAAATATATTAAACATCGTATTTATATTAAATTTATAGTGTAAACGCAAACGTTTTACGAGACGCGACCGATCCGCACGAGCGTTATTTATTCGCGCGCAATATTTGCACGACGGAGTTTTTCCGGAGGTCCTTTCATCGGGAAAAGTCTCCGGGAAAATTCAGCGAATTTCCGCGTCGGGGAGCGTCCATTGTTGGCGAGTGTTTGTGCTGGATGTGAAACACCTCTGGATTGGAAAAACGCTTCGATCTTTCGCTGTCTCGTTTCGGTTTGATCCTGAGGATGGTGTGGGTCGGAAAGTTGTGTCGTGTGTGTGTTTTTTGGTGAAAAATGTGGTTGGGTCTTTGGTTTTGTGAGTGGATGTATTTCAGGAGTGTTGGTGCGATTAGAAAATAAATGCATGGTTTTTTTGTGATGATATTGCAGTTAGCCCCCCTATAATGTAAAGATAAGGTCCACGTTATGAGGGGACACGTTATAGTCAAAGTTTTTCGATTTTATTTTTTGATTCGAAAGAAATCAATAAATGAAAAATCTTAATTTTTAATTTTTTCATACATCTTCACGTGTTTGTTTCAAATGCATTTGAAAAAATATTGTCTTATAGGGGGTACCGTCACAAACGTTAGAGGGGGGAACGTTATAGGGAAGTTTACTGTATTTTTTGATTTTTGATACATTAATGTATTTCTATAATCTACGAAAACGTACTGTTTTATGAAACGAAAAAAAAAATGTGTCAATTTTTTTCAGATCAGAAATGAAAATTTTGTTTGGTAATTTTTTTATTGATTTTTTACGTTATTTCAAAAATGCTTTGATTTTTTTTTTTTTTTCAAAATTTGCCAAATTGTATACAAGTATTATAAAAATATTATGAAAAAAAAGGTACTTTTTGATAGTAAATGTTTGACGAATGAAAATTGAAATAAAGTTTTTCATTTTCGTACATTGAAAATAAGTAATTCTCTTTTCAAATAAAAAAAAAATTGATAAAAATTAGAATCCATCCAAAACAAAATAATACAATTAAAAAAATAGATTTTTTTAACACTATTATTGAATTTTGACTATGGGAAAAAAAAATATTTTATGCCACAGTGGTAGGATCCGGTGTTAATCAGTATATAATTATAGTTATTGAATGAAAATTTATAAAATTTTTTTGGTGAGAACGGATATATTGGGATGAAAGTTCCATTCGAAAATACACCAATGAAACCTACCTTCAATTTTTTACGGTCAAAATACATTTTTTTACACGGCAGTCTCTTAAACGTATCCTCCAAGTGAAAACATTAAATGAAAAACGTAAAAATCATAAACCGAAAAATACCCCCATCATAGACTGCACACTTTCCGAGCCACCGCATACATTATGCGTGCGTGTCACTCCGTCGAAAAAAGTTAATTTAAATTCAGAGAGGCAATTGAAACGTATCAATCACGGTCCGTTTAGACACAAAATGCTTTTAAGCGCGGGAAAAAGTTCTCTACCACCCCCCCGCCCCCCCCCCCCCCCCCCCCGGCGCCCCGGGGGGCCGGGGGGGGCCCCCGCCGCTCGGGGCGGGGGGAGCCACGCGAGCAACGTCGCATCGAAACGAAGCAAACGCGCATATCTATCTCTTTCGCACTCGTTGCATATATATCGAGTTAGAAAGAGACGAATATGTGGCTTTCGGCTGTGGCGAGTAGCGCTTGTCGCGGCGGACGCGCGCACCATTTTATCGCGGCGTGCACGCCCGTTAACACGTTCGCGGCCGGGTCGTTTGCGCGGATGTATTATGTTTTTGTGTGCGGGTTTTTTTTTCGGATGGATATTTTTCGAGTTGGGCTAAATGGGAGGATTTGAGAATGCCGTTTGCGGCGAGAGTTGCGTTTTTCAGATGTCGGCGTTGGCTGAAGTTGGGGACGTGGAAATGTTTGAATGGCGACGATTGGAAATGCGCGTTTGTGACAGGGCCGGCTCGAGGGTATATGGCGCTATAGGCAGATTGATTTTTAATCCCATGATTTTAAACATTTTCGTAAAAATAATATTTTTCGTATACTTATAAAAACCGACTTTTCCGAAAAACGGTTACAATTTCTTTATTTTATTACAAATTTAGATTCAAAATAAGCACGCTTTGTTTAAATTTTATTAAAAAAAAGGGCGTCTCTTGACTATGGTGCCTCGAGCACGAGTCTACTTTGTTGCACTTTTGAGCCGGCCCTGGTTTTTGATATACGTTCGTAACTTGTAGAATAATCGGAATGTTTATTTGACTATCACATTGTTTATAATAATATCATTAGTAGGTTTTATATAGAAGAATCGATATTTTTGTAATTTGCTAATATCTTATTAGATATTCGGACACTAGACCGTAACATTCAAATACCAAAAATAACTATGAAAATCAATAAGATTTTTTTGACGATCGAACGTTTCATTCATGAAACACTTCGTTCATAGTAGTTTTATCATTTTTCAAAGAAAAGACAAATTAACTAAAGAGCATATCAAAATCGTTAATTTTCATAACGATGGCACAAAATTAGACACTGATACGTTCAAAATGATACAAATAGCACGAATGATAAACATAAACAAAAATAGATTATTAATCTACGGAAAACTTCGTACTCGATTATCGAATCTAATCAGAATTTTCGATTCAAGAATAAACGCAAGCAAATGAATCTTTAACGATTTCAACGTTTATGAAACGGATGAAGCATTTGTTCGATTCACGAATGAAACGACATCAATATTCACATAGTAAAATTGAAGATTTTTTATCAGACGTACTTTAAATTCGAATACATCAGAATCATACAAATAAAATTGGTAAGCGTCCATAAAACCCGTCATAATCATTCGTTCCTTTTTTTCGAACCAGCCAACGTCCAATAGAAACGTTTAATTGCAAAATTAAGCGAACGATTCGTCAATAAAAAAGTATCAAATGAGTAATTAGAAGAATTTTATCGACTATAAAATAAGAAGGTTATTCACATCGTTATTTTTCCGTTATTCGAAAAAAATACCCATTTCGGATACGACACACGTGAAAAAAGGAAACACAAATCGATTTTTTATTGCATTATCGCATGCGATTCCGGCTCGAAAAGAACAAAATTCAGCTCTTTCAAGATACGAAACAAAAGTAACAAAAACAGAGACTAAAAATTGAAACATTCTATGATGATTGATGACCCGTCGACAAACTTTCTTTTGTTTTAAATATAGACAAACCTTTGTCACGTTTACACGAAGAGGCCGCGAGCGATCGGACGCAAAATACAAATACAACATAAGATAAAATACAGATTGGTAACTGTTGATCGTTTTAATTTTACAGAGTGAAATGTAACCGCGTAGACCATCTGTTACAATGATACTACCGCGCATCCATTTACAATATCAATAGACTGCGATACAAAGATCTCCATCAGCATACTGTGTTTTTTTTCCGGTGCGTTATTCTTTTTTGCACCGTCTTTTTTATGTTCCTCAATAAGCCACACACTTTAGAGTGGATCTTTTATATTGAAAGTTTCAAACTCGTCGACGGTTTCGGTCACGATCGACTTTTTTACGAAACGGAATGTAAATAAATTAGAGAAACACACATGATTATGCATTTGAAAAATGAAGAATAAATATGGGCGCGAAAAAAATGGAAACGAACTTGTTTCAAATGTCACGTGTTTTTTTTTTGTAATATTATATTTTTATATCGCACATAAAATTGTGTTAATATTTAAATTTCGTCATATCGGCAACATTGTATGTGTTTTTGAAAACGTCTCGAATATAATGGGTCAAAATTTTAATTCATTGATATTTTATATTAGAATTTAAAATTTGTCATATCGGCAACATTGCACGTTTTTTTAAAAGCGTCCAGAATATGATGCGTTAAAATCCTAATTAATTAATTATTTATTTTTTAATTAAAATACACGACACTGATCACGTACGACACATCGCATATCTCCGTTCCGTGCGCTATTCAAACACTCAACAAATAAATAAACAACGTTATTTATTTATTTATTTAAAAATTATTTATTTTCACAAGCTCCGTTGGGCAACTGGCTCTTTAAAAAAACGTTCGTGTGTAATTACACGTTTTATTTATCCATTAAGATCTATTAATTACGTCGTGATGCAAGTCGAGCTTTTCACATCGTGTATACGTTTTAATATATTCGAAGATGGTCATTAATCAACGTTGTTGACCACACACACGTTCTGTATATAACAAAAAACGAAACTTTAATATTTTTAATGAAATACGAAATTTATAGATACAGAATATGAATTTCGGTGTGCAAATGAAATCTTTGAATAAAGGGGTGCGTTTAAGCACAATGCGTCCATATAAAACATAGGGGTTAGAAATCGAGCCACCGTTTTCTGTGTGTAACAATAAGCGCACTCACACACGTTTTTTAAATGATGTATAAAATATACCTGCGTTATGCAAATGGGCGCTGTGCAATTTTTTCACGGTTAAACTCGGCGATTATTTAAATGCGTCGTAAAAAAGCGAGATTCGCTCCGCATTGTGTGTGTGTCTTCAGGTGAAAATTCTCGAATTTTCGCCGAAAAAACGGCCAGTTATTAATGGCGGTCGTGCGTTATCGAAAATTTTGCGCCGTCCAATACAAATGCGAATATAATACGATAAAAAGTTTAAACGACAACGTAATAAATTGATAACGATTTGCATCGTGGCGTAAGTTATTATTTGAAAGCGCCGACGGCGTTTATGCTTTTTTTTTGTATAATGAAAAACGATCTTTTTTATCGTATCGAATTAATTTTTATTTGTATTATTCAATAGAATGTGTGTATAAAGGGGTTTGTTAATCGAACTGTTATTATTTTCGTCTGTCACTATAATAGATTTGATGTGTTTTTTTTTATTATTATTATTTTGTATTTTTAGTACAAGTTTGCACTCACCACTGCTTTAGTTTTTTTTTCAACACTGTCACTCATTCAGACGGGAAACGGAATTAGTCTATTTTTTGTATAATTGTTGAAACGGCGCATGAAATTTTATTAATAATCAAACCATCGATTCTCAATTTTTTTTTAATAATCACAGAACGTCCATAGATTCTAACAAGAAAATCAATCGATATATTTCCAAAAAAAAAAAATAAAAAATAAATTCAACACAACAGCCTTCTTACGGAATAATTTCATACGCCGCCCGACAACCACATAATAAATCCACTAAAAACGGTCCCGGCCGGGCGCATCTCACGTCACCAATACGTACGATTGAGAACCTCCGACATATTCCAACAAGAAACGCCGAGAACGACAACAAAACGTACGCACACAACGTGCGTCCGCGAACCACTGTCGTCCGGCGGCGTTCGCGCGTTGCATTTCCCGGTTTTCCCCCCCCCGGCGTCCGCGCCCCGCTCTCCTCGGCCCTCGCTCCGTCTCGCTCTATTGATACGCGCGTCGTATGGGCGCGTCCCTGTCTGGCGGCTCGGACGCCGCCCCTCCACTCGCGCGCCTACCCCCACTTTTTTAAAAAGTCGCGCGTTTCCAAACCACGCCCGTCGCTTTTTTCGCTCCGCACCCCTCGCGAGCGTTCGGCGTCCCCCCCTCCCCTAGTGGCCGGAGAATATGTTGCGCGATGCGCTTTTGTACGCGGGGTGATTCGCTCTGGCGGCGAGAGGCCGAACTTGTTTTTTTATATGGTGCGGTTTGCGTCCGAGGTTCGAACGGTTGTGCTTTTCGATTGTAGATGGCGTTGGAATTGTCGTATTAAATATTATGTTATTTTTTTATGTCTCAAAATTTACGCAAGAAGTAATTTTTATATAATAGAAAATACAGTTTTTGATTGAATATTTTTTTTTATTGATTCGTAAAGTATATAGTATATCAAGTAAAAAGCCTCACAGTGCTCCGTAACCGGTGTGCCGCGATTCAGATACAGGTGTGCCGCAATTGAATTCAATGTATTTGACATTTTTTCATAATATTGTCTATTTTTCAAAATGTAGTATAGATACCGCAAGATGATGTTGGCTGTGCCGCAATGCATTTCTAAATACAAGAAAAAATTCAAATAATTTGTGAATAATATAAAGTCAATATAATTTCTATAAAGAAAAGTACGTTTTTATAAATATATTTTATTTTGTGTTTTGGATGACCAGACGTTTAGTTGTGCCTGGAATAGTTCCACCTTTTTGTGTGTTTGCGTTTGTTTTGTTGTTTTCGTAAAATTACAATTTAGCATACTTATTGTTAGAAAAAAAAATTGTTACTTTGTAAAAGTAGAAACGAAAGTAAAAGAAAACAAAAAATTTAGTTGCACGTTACTTTTGGGATCAAAAGCAACTAAAAATACCTTTTAAAAAAATTTGTATCTAATTTATGATTCACTTTACATATTTCAGAAAAATAATCGCCTGCGGCGCTATACTATTTTTGTGAAAACATGAAATTTTAGTTTTTTTTTTTATTTTATGCAATTTTGCGTTCTGAAAAAAAAAAATAATGACGTTAATAGTTCTTCGAGGTAAAAATTGTAAAATTATTGGATGTATAAAACATTTTTTCATATAAGGGGGAAGGGTACAATTTTTATTTGTTCTTTTTTGAGTTCTAAGAAATATGGTCATCCTGGTAGATGTGCCACGAAATTTTGGAAATATGGTTAGTGTGCCGCGGAAGGGAACAAGTTGCGGACCACTGCATTACGGCCCAAAGCACATACGCATTTTTTAGTTGAAATTATCTATGGCCGTATTGCATAAATGTAGTTGAATTTCATTGTGCTTAATTTCCTCCTTTAAGGCATTGATTGTCGTAGGCTTGTTTGGCTTAAGACTTCAAAAACCCCAAAAAAAGTCTAATGTTGCTAAATCGCATGATCTGGGTGGCCATTTCTGATCACCAGAATGGAAAATTACATAGCCAGGAACAAAAACAGCAACAATAATCAACAATGAAAACGCGTTATTTTTTATGTGATGGTTTATTTTAAATAACCCTAAACTATCAGCTGTCAAATTGTTTTTTTTTTCTGCACAAATGGCGGCAAATTCAAATCGTGCGTTAACTTTGGGACACCTATAGGTATAAATACAATGTATGTAGTATATCATAAAATTTCAGTTATTATAATACATTTATGAATCTTTTCGTATTGATTACTATCGTAAATTTTCACGACGGTTCGAATTGTCACAAAATAACAATTTAACGAAATGTCAAAGAATCTAACAAAATCGAAATCAACGTTTAAATCAGTTTCAAACTAATCACGATTCCACCCATCAATCTGTCTATCCCTAATAAGCGTCGATTATATGGGATTAGTGCACCCCGTTGAAATACAGGGTGCATATAAAAAAACATATCCAATAAATAAAACATCCAAATAATGTTGTCTACTAATGCTTAAAATGTATTTTTTATAATTATGAATTTAAACTGAAAAGTTGTTTTTAAATTTAATTTGAAATTGTAGATACCCTGTATATTTAACATAAAGGACAGTCATCGTCGATTTGCATTCGCACGAGTCCACAAATCCGGGATTAAGCACCCCTGGATCTGTAGATGTCGTGAGATTGCATCACTAACAGTGCTTAAAAGTTCGAATGCTAAATACCTTATTTGTGTTTTTACATGTCGGATCGTCCTAATAGTTAATTATTTAAATTTAAATAAATTGTTACAAAAAATCACATAAAAAACGACCCGTTTCAATATTTTCATGATATGAAACTCAATAAAATTATGCATAAAATTAAAAATTATCTAGCCGACCCTCGTATAAATAAATCCCCGCATTTAATTTGTTCCTTCAAGATGTCAGTGTAAATTGATCATGTTTTATGCATTCGTCGTTCACTATTGCATCTTTCTAATGCGTTCTGCATTAAATCGACTTGTTACATTTTGATTAACGTTACGAGATTGAATGATTTGCCATTTTTATTGTCAAACGCGACTTGCATCATTAATCATTTCGCAATAATTGCAAATTCCATATACAATATCACGATCGCTGAAATATTCGATACAAATTGATTCAATACCTAGTTTTGTTGAACATATCGCTTTTATATCAAATATATTAAAGTTGAGTTAGAAGTCTTGTGGTCAATAGATAAACGTTTGATATATTGGAATTTTTTGTCAAATTATATGGATTTCATATATCTTTTAATCATCTTATGTCCATAAAATATCTATTAAACTATTAAATTGATTCAATATCCATAATTATCAAATTTATCGGTTTCTTTTATATCAAACGGATGTTTGATATAATATAGTTTTCTTACGATGATGTTGAATATGAAGATTTCATATGATTTTTAACCATCAAATGTCAAGAAAATATCAATCAAACCATCAAATTGATTCAAAATAAAATTTTACTAAACATATCGATTTCTATTATATCGAAAATCGAGGTTGAGTTATAAGTTTTGTGGTCAACAAATGAATCTTTGATACAAAAATTATAATGATGAATATGAAGATTTCATATTACTTTTCACCACTATATTCTTCAATTAAGCTATCAAATTAAATGCAAAATTGATTCAATATCTGGTTTCAATAAACATGCAAGTTTCTATCGAACATTGAAGATATATCCTCTATCCCCTATCACCTATATATAATAGTGGATTTTTGTGTCTGTGTGTGTCTGTGTCGATGACGCTCGCAACTTTATAACGACGCGTCGATACGATTATTTTTTTGCCACTATAAAATTATTCTTCATGCGTATACACTTAATGTCTATAATATCATGCTTATAAAATCGTCTCTATTAACTTATGCAATACGTCGATTATTACACAGTGGAAAAAATATTTGAATCCTCTATACATACATGTATATAATCACCGATGACAGATGTCTGTGCCAATAACAAATTAATTGGTTTTATTTATTAAATATTAAATATATTCAAATCAAGCAAGGGCATCGGTTGCCTATATGTCACAAACAAATAACAAATGAACTATTTTGATATTATTAATTAAATATTAAATATTCAAATCGGGTACACATTTCGGGTTTACATAAATGAGTTTTCACATTTTATCGTTTTCCGTTTTTTAACAAATCCACAGCCGATGTTATCAATATTGGGTCTATATATTATACTATGTCATATAAGCGCATTTCAACCCAAAACAATATGTTCCATTTTCGATTGCGCGCGACTGAATCGCCAGTGGGCGTCCGGCCTAACAACCCACCTTCGAAACATTCCCACCTCGACCCAAACCACCAAAAATCCATCAACAAGCAACACGCGCCCAACATTTTCCTCGCGGGGCCCTCGCCTCGAAAACCGACAAAAGCCCCCGACACCGAATAAAACCCCCCGATTACACGTCCATCAATCGCGGAGTGGCTTCGTCGCCATCGGAGATTTATACGACGGCCGTTTCGGCGGCGCCGAGCGAGCGGCCGCGGCGCACGACTGGTTCGGCATTTCTGGCCGGAGTGCGCGTGCCCGGCGCATTCCTGAGGACCAGCAGCCGAGAGAGATCTGGTCCACTGTGAGTCATTTGTGCCGACAGCGACCTCCGAATGGTATGGTGGTTATGCGCAGATTGCGGAAGTTGGCGATGTGAGAAAAGGCCGCGTTGGAGTGGATGTCGGATGTCGGGTTTTGATGGTGAAGCTTTGCGGGTTCGGTTTGAGGTTGATGTTTTTTTTTTAGTATAGGAGTTTTGTTGTGATCAGCGAGGTGTAGTCTGATTAGTCTTTAACCCTGTGATAGTATAATATTATTTCTTAACTAGTATATAGGCCCGATGTTAATAACGTCGGCTGTGTATTGATAACCATACTATTGCGTAATAAAATGAAAATTGAATATATTCATGCAAAATTATTTTATAGCCGTGCCGTTGCGTGATGTAATAAAACAAAAATTGAATATATGCAAACATATTTTATAACTAGTATATAGGCCCGATGTTAATAACATCGACTGTGAATTTGTTAAAAAATGGAAAACGATAAAATGTGGCAACCCGATTGTGTGAACCCGTAATGTGTACCCGATTTGAATATTTAATATTTAATTAATAAAATCAAAATAGTTCATTTATTATTTGTTTGTGACATATAGGCAAAGCCAGTAGTTAATAGTAGGTAATTAGCATCATATTATAGACGTTAAGATAAGACGATAAGATTATAGCCGTTATTATAATGACTTTAAAGACTAGACTCGCGTTATAGCCGTTCTCGTGTATCGATTATAGCCGTTATATTTCAACGGCACCCAGGCTAAATTGGAACGATAAGTCGAAGCCGAAAGATAGGGGATTCAAATATTTTTTCCACTGCGTAATAATCGACGTATTGCATAAGTCAATAGAGATGCTTTCATAAG
>JAOXNN020000056.1:109169-125659 GCA_028571205.2 Hydropsyche betteni | reverse complement strand
TTCTGGAGACATTTCGCAAGACCACGGTTATAAAATAATTTTGCATAAATATATTCAATTTTTATTTTATTACGTAATAGTATAGTTATCAATTCACAGCCGATGTTATTAACATTGAGCCTATAAACTAGTAAATAATAATAAGGAATGCTTAATATATCAAAGAATTACCCTAGTTTCCTCTATAAATTTTTGTAAATTATTGAAAATTAGCGATTATTGGCGCGTTCAATATGTAGGTACGTGTAATATTCAAATATAAAATATGTACTCAAATAAAAATATGATATCGCAAACTCTCAATTAGTTTTGAATTTGAAATGTATGAAACTTTCTACGAAGTTGAAATTAGTTTTTTTTCATATATCCGAAAATTCTGCGACTTTTGAACGAAAGCTCTTCATTTTTTTCTCGTCGAAAGTAGGTGGTAGGCTCTGATGCTTCTCATTTTTTCAGCCATGGATGTCGTTCTTGAGTGATAAAACGAGATGAAAAAGTTTGAGACGTGAAAATGGCAACGCCACGTTTGCACAGGACGAAAGGGTGAACGGGTCGTAATCTACAATCGCTCGTTTTATGGAAAATCGTTTTATGGCTAAACGACTGCGTACGACATGTATGTGTGTACATAGGTCTCGGTTTTTTTTTCAGCTGTAAATTTTTCGAGAAGAATCATTTTTTTGGACGCGAAATTTATTTGCTTTACGTTATTATTGCACGAAAAAACACTCCCCGTTAAAGTTTATATGAACAAGTTTCATAAAAGCGAATATAAAATACCGTTTTAATTATAATTTTAAATTTTCTACATAGGATACATATTTTTAATTCATTCTCTTGTCATTATATTAAAGGTATTTTTTTCCAATATTTCAAGCCCTCTTGTATAAACAGAGTGAAAAAAGCATCAGAGAGTAAAAGCTGAAAAAGTGTATAGGCGACATGGCGTATCCATTGCGGATGATTGATGAAGTGTTTTCCACTATGGTGGAAATGCGCTCGACTGTTCTCTTTATGCCTTCGTCAACAGCAAAAAGAGGACACGACTTTTATATTATATTTATGCTCGAACGACAAAAATCAAAATAAACACACGACTGAGTATCGCTCGACGCATTGTGCGCCCGTTTTCGAGGTGCGATTTCGCCGAGTGTGCTCCCCCCCGTGTCCGATTGAGAAGTGTTTATTCTTCGAAAAATATTATTTGTTCGTAAAAAATATAATAAGAATGGGGGAGAAAATCTCAGATTCGATCTCGAGTGGATAGCCAGCGTTGAAAACTCAATAACGTTCGACTTGAACGGATAATTCACTTAACTTCCAGACTTCGTAAGATCTCTGTATTGTATTTATGTTTTGTGTTGTGACAGTTTTCGAATCTTTCTATAGGTTTTCGGTTTCGATAAATAAAAATTATTTTCATACAATACATAAGAGATCTTTTTTGATATACAATTTTTACTTTATAACATTTGTCGACTTTCTATACTAAAAATTATTATTTCTAAATTGTCTCAGATCAATGGCAAGCATTAAGAATGTAAGATTTATTAAAAATTTAATTTACTAGTAATTCGATGATTTTTCACAAATTACCGGCTTAAGAAAAATCGAAAAAATAACGAAAAGTCAGAAAAACCAAAAATAATTTCCCAAAAAACAATAATATTTTTCGAAAAAAAAAACTGTATATTTATAAAAACCGACTTTTCCAAAAAAACAACACTTCATAAACATTCGATGCACAATTTCCTTTTAATGTACCGGTAAATTACTGAACTGTTTTATACATATCAAATAGTATACATATCAAATAGTATACATATCAAATAGTATACATATCAAATAGTAATATAATAAAGTTATATCATCAATGAATTAAATAATAGTTCATTTATATTTTAACATTCAGAGTTCCGTAAATTTTTAATATTTCAATTATAAAAATACAAAAAACCCTGTTAACACAAATACTTTTGAAGAGTAAAATATTGAAATATCTGTTCGTCGAATAATCTAGAATCAACACATACCACTCATCGTTTAACTCGCACGACTTAAAAGCTCAACATTTACCATACGAAATAAAGACACTTAAACAAATCTAAATATTTCAAACATGCCGATTTAACGCAAGACTTATCCACATCACGAAACGTTCTTGCACTCGATCCCGTTTCATCCCTCACGTATCCCGAGCACACATCCCAATACAACACCATGAATATCGCATGCAAAAGAGGTAACATTTTTATTTTCGTTCAGCCCGAAAACTTCAGGACGAAGACGCCTCTCCTGGATATATGTTGGGAAAATCCCGGCGCGGCGCCATTAAATCGCACTCTGGCCGTCTCTTATGGAAAAATATTCGAATGAATAAAAATTGAGACATTTCTTTGGCCGAACCCACCTATTTTTGTGTGTACCCTGTTTTCGGCCCCCGGAACGTGTCTCGCCATTAATATATATGTAAATTCGAGTTTACAGCGTGGATATTACGCTTATAAATATTTATTGAAATGTAACACCCAGTCCCGTACACTTGTATCTTGTTCGCAATAAAGCTTCCGCGAAAAAAATACGAGGAAAAAAAAAAAACAGATTGTATATTTTCGGGGTGTGCAAACACGGAACAGATTGATCGTCTCCGATATGTATCTGTTTTAAATTAAAATATACATAAAACGCTTTCGCTATTCGAATCGTGTTAAGGAATAAACGGATATATAATATTTTTACTGTTTTTATACATCAAATTTAATTTTATCCAAATCTAATTCAGACTTTTAACTTCAAATCAAACCTAATCAACTTCAACCATAAGCGTAAGTTTATTGGTAAAGCGTAAGTTCATTGGTTATCAATTGAATATTCGAATCTATATATATGTAAAAATGAATGTTTGTTTATTTGTTTGTTTGTATGTTTGTTCGTTGCCGTATTATTCCAATACGGTTCGACCGATCGCCATGAAAATTGGCATGTATGTGTATTTTTTTACGGAGAAGGTTTTTGTATCATCAAAATAGGGTGACCATATTATCCAGCACCCAAAACGGGACAGTTCGCAAAAAAGTATTCCCCGCCTATATAAAAAAAAATTGTCGAGAAGGTTTTCGTATCATCAAAGTAGGGTGACCATATTTCCCAGAACCTAAAACGGGATGGTCCGCAAAAAAATGTTCCCCCCATAAATCGTTCGACTGTTCACCATATAAAAAATAATTTGATGTAAAACGCCGAGTCCCGAGCAACGCCGGGTACTACTGCTAGTTATTTATAAAATATTTGAACATTATTCGTGTACATTTTTTTATAAGAAAAGCAATTTTTTTCAAATAATCTGCTTGATTTTATATTAAAAGTTGAATTTGTATCAAGCTGAATTTGAAGTGTTAAAGCTTATTGAGTTCAATGATAAATTTTCAAATACAAACAGTATACGGGACCGGAAAAAGACACGAATAGCAAATTTCAACCTCGACCACGTAATAATTTCTAAAACAAAACATCCAAAAGCACGAAGGCTTTATTCCGCAAAAAATGGCACACATCCGCCCATCTCCTGCGCGATCAGCCAACAACAAAATCGGATCGTTCCTCGACTTGTAAGTTGTTCGGGTGCGGTTTGCGCGAAGCCAACAATTACAAACGGGCTTTCGAAACTCGCGCCGAAAGCTTTTACGACTTGGACTGAACAGTCGGAACGACCCAAACTTGACTTTCACTCGAAACGTCGCCGAATTTCGAAATGGAGAGAGTGGGCGGGATGTTAGGGCCCGAGAAATACGCCCTAAATCTATGTCCCGGCCAGTCGATTTTTGAACGTTTATTTTTATATGAGCCGTTGTTTTTGTTGTGGAAAGTTTTGAATTATTTCTATGATCGATATTTGGTGTGTTTTTTATAAAAAAATATTTTGTTTTCAGCATTTCGATTGCCAGTCAAAACGTTTTAAATGAAAATCTATGTGAAAATTTTTTCATTTATACTATAAAAGTTGGCATTCGTTTTCTTCAATGATTTCAATGTCACTAATTATTATCAAAAGTATTAAATAATGTAATGTTGATGAAAATTAGTTATCATATTTATCAAATGGTATAGAAAAAACTTCAATATTTGAAAATAAATTTCATTAAGTTATATTCTTTTGGAATTTTTTTGATTTTTTTTTACGATACTTGGAATGCATTATATTATATTAAAAACTTGGATGATATTTGATTTTATATTTTAAAAATCTAAGAATTTTTATTGAAAACGTTAGTAGTTGCAAGAGTAATTATAATAAAAAAAAGTTTGAAATACTATAGATTGTTTTTTTATTAGTTAATTCAAACTTTCAGTTTCCATATGCATACAATTTTAATCAGACTTGCTAGTTCCAAAATAAATTTTCATCAAAAGTATATAAAAAATATATATGAAAAAAATGCGATTGACCTACATTTTCATTCGATAATTTTTCTATATACCAGAATGATATTAAAATGACCTTTAATAAAAAAAAAAAATAACAACACTTCATACGTCTATATACTCTACTTCAATTAAATTTAACAATCCAATTTCATATACAATTTTGAATTACGAACACAAAATTGAGATCGCTCAAGTATATGCACTCAACTCGTACGAGCGTGCCTCATATTCACAACGAGCACACGAAACGCTGAAAAGGTAACACTCCCCGTTCCAAATCTGAAAATTTCTTTAAAAAGCGGTCGTACATACAGAAATAAATCGTTACAGCAAAAGAGCGGTGGCCCATAATTCAAGGTGCGCTCGCTCGACTCCACAAGCAATACATCAGTCGAAAGTTCAAAAGTTTCCTCTCCAACTAGCCAGTTTCCATTTCTTACGTGCACGTCCGCGACTAACTTACCCTTAACTTCGAAACTTGCCACTCGACCTGGACGAATCGCGAAAGTACAGGGTGCCTGCGATATGTGTGTAATATGTGAGAGAACGTGGATGCTGCATGTTGTGTGGTGGGATGGATTTCTTGTTTGAAATCGTGCGATTTTCATAAGATTCGATACGTTTAATGTCAAAAGATTTTTTGTGAACGAAATTAATAAGTTTTTATAATATTATAAAACGAAGTAATTAATAAGTATAGAGAAAGGGTGTTTGCGATATGTATGTTATATTTGTGGAAACGTGGATGATGAACATATAATATTATGGGATGGACTTTTCGTTTGAAATCGTGAGATTTTTATGAGATTCGGTACGATTGATATCAAAAAATGCTTTGTGAAGAAAATTAATAGAATCTTAAAATATTACCAATTGATTACACCCAATCCTCTTTTTACACGATTTCGAAATAACATGGTTCAAGGAAAAAGGAACCGATTTCTTCACGTTAACACGGTATAAAAAAAGTATTATTACGCCGAAGTGATAAGATTCAATGAAGTGCAATATACTATTATATTAATATGTATGTAATTATATTTATTAAATAAATAAAAAATGATGATTTTACATGGAATTTTTTTTTCAGATTGCACATTTTTTAAAAAGTACATTTGGATGGAATTTCTATCCAAGTATACTAATGGAAATTATCTCCAGTTTTTATATAATCACCATTTTTTTTTAATATGATTGTTTTTACACGGTTATCTCTGGAAAATATAATATCTCCCGTGTAAAAAGAGAATTGGGTGTATTTAATAAGTACAGAGTACCTGTGATATGTGTGGAATATGTAATAGAACGTAGACGGTACACGTAGTACGATGAAATGGATTTTTTTGTTTGAAATAGTGTGATTTTCATAAGATTAGACACGTTTCATATCAAAAGCGGCCTGGTGAATTAAATTAATGAGATTTCACGATATCACCAAATGAAATATTTAATAAAAACGATTCAACTCTTCGATTATATGCCGAAACTATGAAGCAACGGTAACGACCCATAGGAAAAAGCTCAGGAGCGAAAAAATCAACATCCAATTCAGATTTCCATTACTAGCGAGTCATTAGCGATAGGCCCCCATAGAGGGTTCCATTAACGAGTCTCAGTCGTCCCAACGCGGAGTAATTAGCGTGCAAAGCTCCCATTTTTCGAAGGAGGCATATCCTAGCGCGGGAAATTGTTTTTATTTAACACTGTCCGAACAAAGTTGCCGAAACGGCGGCGTTTCCATTAAATGCGACTCCATTAGTCTTCGCTTTGAGCGAAAAGCTCCTTCTCCTGCTGCGGTATATATTTTTTGCAGGTGTTGGATAAATCGATTTTCGCCATAGTTACGCGCTTTTCTTGGAAATTTTGTCGATTGTTAATTAACCTGGCCGCTGAACTGCGTGGGCTTGTTTTTAGAGATGTTTTCAAGTTTTTTTTTACATAGAGAAGTTTTCTTGTCTTTAAATTCGTTGAATAATTGTTTTTTGTTATTTTTCCTTGCATATTTTATTTATTATCGAGATGAAACATTGATTATATAATAAAATTCATTTCAATCATAATACGCTAGATTCAATTTTGTATTCCAATCAAACATTCCACATATTATTAACTTTT
Organism: Hydropsyche betteni; assembly: GCA_028571205.2. Lineage (NCBI taxonomy): Eukaryota > Metazoa > Arthropoda > Insecta > Trichoptera > Hydropsychidae > Hydropsyche > Hydropsyche betteni. The sequence continues at coordinate 119,119 of JAOXNN020000056.1, read as the reverse complement.
ATTATGAAAGTTTCGCGCAAGTTTTAAAATAAATGAAACGAGTTTTCATGAATAAATCAAGTGAATGTATTTACGAAAATATCCAATGATTCTTGCGGAACTCGTGTATGATATATTAGAAAACTTTCGCAGCCAAACTAAATTTTTTCACCACACCCGCATATTTATAAATATTTCCTCATAAGAACGTCGGGAAAAAAAATATGACGAAAAAACACGGAGGCGTCCTTTTGTCGTCGGTCGCGTGTTTCAATTTTTTTATATGTCGTTACGATAGACAAAACCCGTCGTTTATTGGTGTGTCGCATAAAACAAGAAATGGGATGTTTTGCATGCCAAAGCAGACGGACGAAAAGAAAAAGGATTTTTCCCCGAGAAGAAAACCGAAAATGTGCGAAGACTAGAGGAAAATTCATAAATTTTCCCTGTTGTTTCGCCGGCCGGAAAACTTGGTCCGCACTTCTACTACATATACACACCGAACTACATTTTGATATTGAATATATGAAATTTTTTGATAAAAGGCACATTTTATCAATTGAATCAATATTTGCGATTATATATGCACTTGGGTTTTGTATAAAGCCGTTATATGGTTCCACAGAATGTCGTGCAATACAAATCCGTGTTAACGAGATTAAAAATTTAAACAAAATTACGGTTTCCGTTTTCAAAAATATCGAATTTTGTTAATAACCTTTTTAAATAAACAATACAGAAAATATACGTTCACATATGTGTTGTGGAGGAAGTCATTTTTTAAAAATCATTTGTATAAATTGAAAAAATCTTAATAAAACCACTGCAACATACTGAAAGGTTTTCGCGCGGTTACCCCATTTTTCTAAGCGCATTTTCGACAAGACGAATGAAGAGGAAAAAAAATATAACCTCTTCGATACAATTTGGTGTGGCTGCTCCCACATCCAACATCCAACCGTACGACAATCATCGAATGATATCCGGTTCAATAGGCCGAATAACGACGCCAAACGAGCCCGAATGTCTCGTCGACGTCGCAATTTATTTAACTAACCTTGCTGGCGGCAAATAGCGCGTGAGCTTGCGAAATAACCCTGAAAAAAATATATAATGTGTATTATATTTTTTTGCATGTCGGCATTCAAATCTTTTCAAGGACAAGACACATGTAAAGTGACATTGAAAGAAAATTTAGGCATGGAAATAAGATGTTTATTTATAACATTTTCTTCCACATACCTGAACAAAATATGACTACAGAATTCCAAAAGATTTTTTTTTATAAAATACGAAGATTTTCACGATTAAATTTTATTGAAAACTTCAAAAATTTATATGAAACCAAATTTTCGATGTGTCTTTCTAAATATAGTGATCGAAATCAAAATTACGCCAAAGTATATCACTTCAACATGATTACGAAATTTCTTCGGCTCGTTGCAAAGGAGAGGGTGGCAGTGCAAACAAAAGCGTTTAACAATAAACCTTGGTACTCGACGTAATTTGTAATGCCCGTATATAATCTCGTGTACCTAGATTCGTATGTAAACTGAGTAACGAGTAATCACTTGGGCAAACCATAAAGGGGATTAGCCTTCATGCAGCAGCGGATGCAAACGCTGTTTACTCTTGGTAAATGCAATGGCAGTAGATTCATGGAATCGATGGAAAATTTCCACTTTTTTCACGTATAAAGATGATTATTCATATAAATTCAATAAAAAAAATCGTTGATATACCGCTGATATTATATAAAAATTGTATCAGCATCGACCAATAGATGGCGCAAATAAATTTCATAGTTTTTATACAAAAAATTCAATATAGGGGAAACTTTGGTGATTCGATGATATTGAGTGCTCATTGCCCTTATTTTGTATTTTAATATAAAATAATTAAAATAAGTTTATTATCATAAACCATCTATATTATTTTTCATCGAACATTTAGATTTTGTATATTTTCATTGATTTTGTACGATATAGTCTCAAATTATCAAATCTGATATATTTAATTTCATAATACTAAATTAAAATTCTTAAAGCAATTATATTTATCCCACTAGATATTTTAATGGAAAAATACTATAAAATATTATATATTTTATCTATTGATGATAAAAATAAATTCTTTACATACAATGAATGAATTATCTATAGGCAAGCTTAAATTTTAAAAAATCAACTTTAATAAAATTATCACAAAATTACCCGCATATTCTCTATATGACATTTTTTGTATCAAATTTCTCCAGATATAATAACAATTGGAAACGTATTTGACATAAAGCAGACACGCCGAAAACCTTTGTTCATATTTATCTTTCTTTAATAGACAAGTAAATCCCATTTTAGTATCAATTTGTAACGGTATACATTTATAGTTAGGGGATCGATACTGTAAAAGTGTTCTCCGATAGAGCACGTAGTCTATTATGTGATTGGATAGATAATGTGTATGAATTCGATGTGACGTTGTTGAGTATTGTCGTGGGAAATCAACGATTTTCTTGCGGGCGAGAGACGTTGACACAATTCACGATAGTGCTTTTTAAACTAGAATCGAAAGACGATGTTTAATTTGGTTTTTATTCAAATTGACTACTCATTTGGATGCATACTGTTATAGATTTTTTTTTGGTTTAATAAATTTTGTATGGTGCTTTGTTAATACATACTATAACAGTCATTATGAAATATTTTTCATATGTTCAAGCTAGTCTTAAATATAATAAAATAATTGCCAAAATCAAGTTTTCACTGCTGAATTTTAAGAAACAAGAAAACTTCTGACAAGAGTATTAAAAAAAATCTTTTTTTTTTTCTAAATATTATTTTTATAATTTTTTCTTCAATATAAAAGCACACCAACATCATAATCATATGATCTTACACAATCTAAACAAGATCTTCCCAATAATTATTTAAAATTTGAAAACACCCTTATGGAAAATCAGAGCATTTATTATAAACACTATATATTTTAACATTTCGACCCATCATATTATACCAAAAATCACTCAATGTCATCGATTGATTCAAAATCGAACCATTGACACACAATAAAAACATATTATATAACCCACTCCCAACATCCAACATCACCAATCGATCCATTCAACAAATCCAACACAACATAAAATAAAAATATTAATTCAATCACGACAAAACCATAAAAACAAGCACCCGAACCCCGTCTTTTCCCATACCTCATAAACACCCCCATACCCTTATGGGGCACGTACGGCGAAGCCAGACGGTCGACTTGGACCACTGCTGGTCCACGGCCGGGTGTCCAGAGCAAAATCACGGGGGAGAAGATAGATTTACAGCTAGATGCTACAGACTTCCTGCAGATTTATGGTCGCCATATCCGCCGAAGCTACCGACCCATACCATAAGTCGGGACGCCGCCCTGGCTCATGGTGGGCTGCGTTTTCGCTCTGGTTATGGATTGTGGATTTTTCGGGGGGATGGTTTTGGTATTTTGAAGGTTAGGTTGAAATTTTTGAATTGAGTTGAAGTTGAATGATTTAATCAAATTATAAGAACGAGAGAAATTTAATGTATATAATAATAGTTTCTTTACAAAGGATGGTTCAATGAAAACGAAATTTGTGTATGCAATATCATGGAAATATTTTTCGATTGTGACATTTTAATGAAAAAACAATATTGAAATTTTACATTTCGACGAAGTATAAATTGAAAATGTAGACATCAATGAGAATTTCATTGCCGAAACGTTCAGTTATAGATTCAAATGATTTATGTTCAGCGCGGAGAAATATTATTGAAATTTACTTTCTAAATATTGCACATTTATATTTTCTAAGAAAATTATATTACGCTGTAACATTTAAAAGGATCGAAATTCGGTCGATCAAAAGCAGATCTTCCTGGAAACAAGACATGAATAGTAAACAATTTCGTTTTGTTTTTAATATTAAAAGAGAATCACGTTATTTATTTATTTTTAATTTGTAGGTTGACTTGTTATGTTTATATTTTTCTATTTGTCCCTAAACGATATGGTGTCGATAAGAGATTTGCGTGTAATTCGTTTGTGTGAGTTCAAGTCTCAACACAACACAACAAAAGCCACAAAAACTATCAATTCAGCTTTTGGGGAAGGTATTACAAATCAAAAAGTATTTGCAGACGGTTTATAAAATTTCATTCAGGGAATTTCAACCAAGAAAATGAGCCCCATGGTTTCCTTAAAATTTCATCAACGATAAAAATTTAAGGGACATCGTTTGAAATAATCCACAAAAAAAATTTTTGCAGACTAACAGACCTCAAAGTTAACCCTATAACCATTTTTAAACATCTAACTAACATAGGAAAAATGAAATAATATTGCTTCATAACAACACAAGGCCTCATACCTCTTTAATTATGGATTCAAATTTAATGGAATTAAAAATTCAAGATATGAGACACCCTGCTTATTCTCCCACTTATTCTGTCAACGATTATCATTTTTTTTAAATTTAGATTCAAGACTCCGCCAGAAATCTTTTACTGATTTAATCGATATCGAAAAGGCTTTTGATGACTTCTTAGCCAAATATTGCACCCCATTTTATGACTTCTTAGCCTCAAAAAAAAAAAAGAACATGGAAGATATTCGTTACCAAATCGTTAGCAGAAGACTCTTGGTGTAAATTGAACTTATTTTGCTAAATCAATTTTGAAAATTAAAAAAGTTGTAGGGTTTTATTTGTTACAAAAAAAAATCAGGCATTTCAAGTGATACAACTTGATATTATATTCACAATCCAGATTTCGAAGCGAAGAATAAGAGTATATAAGAGAATTGCTATTCAAGATAAGAATTTGTACTTTTACAAACATGCACTTCCTACATTACGTAAACAGATTCAACGTACTTCGCAATTATTTTCAACTCGCAAGAATTTCCTTAGAATAAATACCTCAAAGTGAATCTCTTATTCAATTTCAACGTGTCGAAAACCCATCATCCACACAGATTTTGTTTATACTTATATAAACTCGATATAAAATTACGCAGTCAAATCGCATCGGCGAAAATCTAATTAGAAACGGCAATATGGCCATCGGTGCAATTTTGCATTCAAGCCCAGGGCGAAGGGAGGGGTGAGGAAGGCCTTGGTTATTTGCAAATTGTGCAAATTTCAAAAAGCGAGCGCTCGGTTTCGTTTTGTGATATCTGGCCGGAATTTTGCTTCGGTCTGCACTCTTTCGGTATATATGATGCATTCTGTGTATGTATGTATCGGGAATTTTCCCGCTTTTAATTCAAATCGTGAAAATGTGCAACGGATGCAGTCTTAATTGAAGCGCTTCGCAGGCGGACTGTTTTCTCGGTTTGCGTCGTTATTTTGTTGCTAGTTAGTTTGCAATGTATAATGTAAACGTTATTTCTCCTTTGTTAATTATAATAAAGTTGAGAAAGATTCAATATTAAATTTTTTACTAATTTGATTTGAAAAAATGTATAATACTGATTATTTTCTATTAGAAGAAATTTAATATTTTAGTATAATAAAATTTATATAAAAAATATTGTCAATGTTTTTTTTTTTTTAATTTTATTATGCTGAGAGTGAACTATAATTAACTATAATATAAAAAAATAAAATATTTGATGTATTATAAAATATGTTGTATATTTTTTTTTATAATACTAAGACATGTATAATGTATTTCGACCTTAAACATATTGGAACTCATAAACTCAATAAATAAAGCGTTTTAAATGTGAGTTGTTGCAATACGCCCGCATCGAAGACGTGTTGAACGCTTTTAATATACAAAGCAATTTAGAAACCGAACAATAAACATAAACACGAACGATACAAAGCATAAACCTTCATAAACGAGAAAATTCGAGGATTCGTGCGTTTAATTTTCACCGAGAACCTAGCGCAAACCATAGCGAAACTCACCTGAGAAAACCGACGATAGTTATTCATTTTTATGGCGCACGCTAATGATCGTTAACGTGCAAGCGTCCAGATGTTCGACGCGTTATGAATTTCACGAAACGACCTCAGATAACATTATTCTCATGCGCAAAAAAAAAAAACCAACCACCAATTTCGCCAGAGCCCCAAACAATCCCCATAAATCTTCATGCAGCCAAACGCAACTAATTGCCCTCGGCCACATTTCACCACCCCGCGACACTTTTATATTCGATTATTATATTTTCTTCGGAGGCCTAATCCAGCCTAACTACGGCCGTTTTATTCCGAGGATTTCGGCGACCCGAAAAAGGCGTCGAAAATGTATAATGCATAAATCTGGGCGGCCGAAATGGAATTGGATGACAGTTTCATTCATGATACGCGCTCGTTGTGCGGGCCAATGGCCGCCGATGCGTCGTACCTTTTGTGCTTGTCGCTGTTTCTGTCGCAGAGGTTGACTTTTATTTATTGCAGCCGGATGCGAAAAGCGCGGGACGCTTTTTGAACTTGTGTAGGCTCGTATAGTGGATGGGGTTGGGTTTGTTTGTTTGTTTGTTTGCCGCCATGGCGGGGAGCTTGGGAATTTTGTCGCGGGATTCGATGGTGTTTGTGGGTGTCGTTTGATTGGGTTGATTTGCTTGATGCGGTTTAAGATCGTTTAAATGGTTGTGTTTGAACTAGATTTTGAGATGAATAGTGTGATTCAATAATATTATGTTTCAAGTTTGAAAGTTTCATGATACATGATAATATAATAGTTTTTTAGACCCCACGTAAAATTTTATATTGACCACAAATCGGTAAAAAAAATTTGTTATTTTTTTGAGAACCACAATACCAAACTTCGTACCAAAATTCAGGACGTCACCGATTTCCAATTAGATAGGACATTTTTTGTTTTTATTTCCTGGACTATAAAGGCGGCCATCGTTTGGTGCGTGCTTTGGTTTCGTTTTCGTACCTTAATTTTGAGAATCGATTAGATATCTGATTGTTTGATACATCGAAAGAGATTTAAACAGAGATTTTTATAAAAATACTTGAAAACCTTTGACATTGTTTTTTTTTAACAAGAATTACTGAAAAACTTTGGTTTCCTTATATTTCAGTAAGTTTTTTATAACTATGTAATCGTGTATTTTTATAATTTTTTGTTGATATAAACGTTCCATTCATATTTATGAATTAACAAACACAAAATAATATTTTGGTATCATATTACCTTTCATTTAAATATAATATTATTAGTATGCAAGTGCGAGATTTTGAAATTTTTCCTAAAAATTAAAATAATAATAATAACAGCTTGAAAACTCTAATACTTTAGACAATGGTAGTTTGGCTTAAAATTTTCCAAATAACATGACCTATCACATCTTAAATATTTTAAGGAGACCGTTGTAGCACTTGTAATATATAAATTAGTAATCAGTGTAGAAATAATACAAAAAAATATGTCGAAATGAATAAAAGATTAATCTAGTGCAGTTACTCTGTTGTGTTGTTACGCGAGCGATTCGCAATCCAAATTTGCGATAGTTAAAACCGTGCATTCGTTTAATTAAAATATTCGAAGAATAACAAAAAAAAGCACAACTACCGTTTCTGATTCGCAGCGTTGCTTCTAATTAAAGAAAAGCTACGTTATTCTCATCGTCGTTTTTCAACCGACGCCGCGACTTTTCCGAGCCACGAAAAGCGAGCGAAAATGGCGCCATTATCCGTACCACTATTTTCGAAGAGCCCTGCTACAAGTTATTTGTTGGATATAGCGATCTAGGGGATACTTCGGGGTTCACAATTGTTTGGGTCCATTCTCTTTCGGCGACTGCAGAAGGGGAAATTGCTTTTGGAGTTGCCGCCGCCAATTATTTGCAATGTTCAGTGCAGAGGATGTCATTTTTGAGTGGTTTACGCGAGTCGTTTTTTGTGTGGATATTTATGTGGTTTTAGGGGTGAATCGTGTATTTGCGATTCGCCACGGAAAATATTTACGAAATCGTGATTTATGTTCGAGGCTATGATTTAAGTAAAGCATAAATCTATTACTTAGAAAAAATCGCATGAATTATATTCGATCGATGTCCGATGCGTAGTTTCAGTTCTTCGAAAATTCAATACTTTTATAAAAGCTGAATCGTACCAAATATTTGTATAGAAAATAGTACACGCCCATTTTTTACATTTCTTTTATTACAGCTTTTACACTCAAAATTCAACCTTATACAAAAATAAATTCAACCACTGCAGATATATATTCTTTATTTTTCAATGAAAAAATATAAAAGAAATGTTAAATACTTATTCATGGTACTTATTTTCAGGTTGATGTATCAAAAAATGTAATTAATCATGTTTGTATAATAGAATATTGAAGAATAAACTAATTTATCATTATGAAAATGGTCTTAATATAATATTACTTTCCGATGGTTGATTTTTTTTTTGTAAAAAGTTCTATTTGATTTTTAAACGATTGAAATTGTTTAAATTTGATTTATTCCTTATATATAATCACGGATTTGTGTGTGTGTGTGTGTGTGTGTGTGTCGATGTGTCTGTTCGAAGGACGCTCGCAACTCTATAAAGTATAAAATTATTCTAATATGGTCTTTATGCGTATACAGTTAACATCTATAATATGATCTTTATTACCCACTAACTACTGGATTTGCCTATATGACGTGACAATAACATATGAACTATTTTGATTTTATCAATTAAATATTATATTAAATATTCAAATCGGGTACGGGCATAGACTTTTCGGAAATCGGCAGCCGATGCTATTTACATCGGGCTTTTTACTAGTATTATAGAATTTGGTGATAAATTTAACACGATTCGTATAATATATGGTTGCATTCGCAGTTAAAAAGTCACGTATAAAATATCTGCATGCACCGAATCAAACGCACATTCACACCAACCATTCACTGCAGCGAAACTCACCCGAACATCGTCCAAAACAAAATATCGAATTTCCCATCGAAACGACCCATCCACCATAGGTACCCATACATATTTTCACTCAAAATATCGCATAACACACACAATCCGACAAACAAAGCGAAACACGACCGACCCGCGTTAACGATTGCCAAGTGGAAGCCGCGCAACGCACGGGATGCGGCGAAGCCTTCCACACCCTTAACAGCCCTTTCCGATAAGATAGACCGGATTAATTTATATAAATGGTTACGTGACTGAGACGTCTTCGGACCTTCGAGCCGAAGGTGTGGCGGTTTGACGCTAACGGCCGGCCGTTCGGTCGGAGGCTTTGACCCCGTAGTGATGTATGAAACGCGATCGGAAAATAAGGTTTTTGGGTGAGTGTGTGATTTTTTTTTGAAATTTTCGGTCGGTGGTTGTGTGTCGATTTTGATGGGTGAGTTGCTTATTTGTGTTTTTTGTTGTAAGTAGTTTTTTTGTATTGAAGGGAGTTCATTTTCTTGCTTATTTATTAGTAGGGTTGATTTGGATGAAAATGTTCAGAATGAAATTTCATAATTATCATTGGTATAAAAATATTTCATGCGACAGAAGATCTATTTATATAATAATGAATGTTTGTATATATGTTTGTTTGTTTGTTTGTTGCCGTTTTACTCCAACACCGTTCGACCGATCGCCACAAAAATTGGCATCTATATGTATTTTTTTGTTGAAAATGTTGTGGTATCATTAAAATAGGGTGAATCTAGAACCCAAAACGAGACGGTTTGCAAAAAAATATTCCCCCAATAATAATACACGACAATAAGTGGCCTGATTTATGCAGTTGTTTTAATAATTTAATAGAAAATTTAAGTCCCGAGCAACGCCGGGTACTACCGATAGTATTATATAATATATAGGCCTGATGTTAATAACATCGGTTGTGGATTTGTTAAGAAACGGAAAACGGAAACAATGTGTACCCGATTTGAATATTTAATATTTAATTAATAAAATCAAAATAGTTTATTTGTTATTTGTTTGTGACATATAGGCTACCCGATGCCCGTACTCG
>JAOXNN020000056.1:87530-98461 GCA_028571205.2 Hydropsyche betteni | reverse complement strand
GCGCAATCGTTTTTTCTGGTACATTTTGTACCGACGAAAGCTCCGTTTAGGGAGAGATGTCGGAAACCGTCGGTTTGTGATTTGAATTGTTATTTTTTTTGGATGTGGCTATTTGCAGTCACAGTAACTGCGAATTATTGGCTATTTGAAGTTGCATTGCATTGCATTGCATTGTTGCATTGGCTATTATTTGCAAAAAAATGTTCCCTCAATATAAAAAGTGGCCGGCGCATCGCGTATGATTGTAACAATACGCGGCCTACTATATATGCTTTTGTTTTGATGAATTTAAATTAAAAAAACAATTTGATTAAAAATGTAAGTCATGAGCAACGCCGGTTACTATCCAGTAGTATTGTATAAAAATGTAATAAAAATAATAAAATAAATATCAAATGGAAAAATATGAATTAAATAGGGATGTGGTTACATTGTTTCTGTATTCTGTATTTTTACTTTAATTTACGATTACAAGATGTTTGTTTGTTTTTTTTTGGGACCCTTGCTTTTGATTTTGCTTTTAAATATATATTTGGTTAATTGTTGGTGATATTTTCTAATGGCAATGACTTGATATTCTCAAGCTATTCTTCAGTTTGAGTATTTTGAACACCATATTGGATGTCAGTAAATAGACACGTCATTTGATTATTTCTTATTCAGTATACCAGATTTCAAAGATATTGTAGCTTCAAATAGCCAATAATTCGCAGTTACTATAACTGCAAATAGTCAATAATTCGCAGTTACTGCAACTGCAAATAGCCACATCCTTTTTTATGTTGAAAAAATATTGACGGAAGAATTTATCGTGTTGTAAGAGTTTTGTGTGAAAAACGGGATTTTGATCAAAATTTTATTTAGAACGAGATAAAACGTTGACAATATACAGAGGGGATGTGCGTCAAAAGATTGGCCACCTCATCCCCCGTTTCGGTCTACGGCGCGTAGCGAATCCGAGTCATTCTGCTACGAGCTAGCGAACGCGCCGCACGAGCTTTCCGCCGAAGCTCTCGCGATTTTCACGACTAAAAACTAACGTTCACAATCGACCACGAAAATTTTCCGAACACAAAAAATCACATAAACATCTTCGAGTGTATATCCAAAATAAAATAAACTACAAAAACCCGGACGATCCGTCGCAATTTTGCGAATATTTCCGAGTGCTGTCAGTTTGTGAAGCTGTGAGAAAATTGTGTTTATCGCTGCGTTCCCCAGAAATCTAAGGTAAATAGATCGTATATCCACTTCTAAGTTTCGCAATAAAGGTTTATCGGTTATAATTGTGCGTACTGTCTGTTAATTGCGACGCGGCCGCCGGAATTTATGGAATCCATTAAAGCCGAAAACGGCGACCGTCCATCAAAACGGTTTTATGGACCTTCGTCGATGGGTGGGTCGTTAATTTTTCATTCGGCTATCGGTGTTTCGGATTTATGGCGTTTTAGTCCATTGTAGTGTGTATATATGTATGGTTACGCCCCTTTTAAACGTCTTATTCGCGCTATTATCCTTTTCAGGGGGGAAAAATCGACGAGGTTGATAAAGGCCGCCGCGTCGTAAAATATTTCATCAAAGGTTATATGATTGGGCGAAACGAGAGATTTGCGAAAATCGTCGGTGTGAAAATAATATGGTTTTCGGCTGTGTGTGTGTTGTTTTCCGTTTTTAATAAACGGTTCTCATTTAACTTTTGCGCAAATTCACGGCCAAATCGCTTTTGTGATTGCGAATTTTTCATTTCGCGCCCCCCGTTTTTCTAGTGCATATAAAAAGAAAAGCGTTTGTGCCTTTTTTTATTCGCAAATATTTTTGAGAATGAAACGGTGTTTTGCCGTTGGTGTTGCGTGTATTTATTTTTTTCTTAATAAAACGCGTTTGATTAACCCGAATCCGCTTTGCTTCGGTGCTGTTTTTTTCCGCGCTTCAATTTAATAACGGACAAATTGAAAAAGGATAACGAAGAGTAATTAAAAATCTTCAACGGATTTCATATTGTTGTTGAAACGCTCAGTTTCATTACGTTTCTTGCCGCGGAAGATGCTCGTGACGGTTTTTAATTAACTTTAAGCAGAGGTCAATTATAATGATTGACGATTGATATTGTAAGCGTTGTATTGTTCTGTAAAAATATAGATTTTGATTCGATCGTTTGGAAAAATGGTCAAATTGAGGTAAAAATTTTATGTCATAACGTTCAAAATCATCTTGAAAAAATACTTTTTTTTTAATTACTTGATATTATCATTGATATTTCTTGAGATTATATCATTTAGATGTATTATATAATATGATAGAATAACTTTAAGCTACTTTATGTATTTAAAATAATTTCATATATTATTATATGTTAGAATCTATAATATTAAATTTTTTTTGAGTTTTTTAACATTAAAAAAAAGATAACTGCGAGTATATTTTAAAATTATCAACATAAAATAACACCCCACATAGCGTATAAACGTTAAAAAAATACATTTTTTTGCTATACAAAACTGATGTGAACTTTTTTTTATTAAAGTTCGCGATAAAAAAGTTTGCGATACACCCCGAAGATTTTCCATCATAACGCAAACGAAAAAAACCTTCGGAATTTTCAACATACGTACACATGCAAACGTAAATCTTTCCGAATCAGTTCACCGTCATTTTGACGATACAAAATCATCGAATCGTGCATCGTGACGGTAAATGAGAAATATGGAGATATTTTCCCCTCGATTAAACGCCCAAAGAACCGACACTGCACCCGAACGATTCATGCGTTAAAACGAATTTTCGCTTTCAGCTCGCCCTCACAAATATCAACGAATATGTATAAGATTGAATATTCAACGTATATGATAAAAATATATCATTTTCAATTTAAGTAATTTTGATAAAATATACATTTTATGTTAATCTGAGTGAAATTCAATTAGGTCTTTCGTTGAAATGTTTATGTTATATTGTGTACAACGCAATATGGCTTTTATCATACAGACGGACCTCGACTTTTGCACATGATTGGTTCCTGAAAACGTGTGCGAAAGTTAAATGTTCTTAAGTAGAGGGATGTAAAAAGAAACACCAATAATCGGTATTTAAAATTTTTATTTTTCAAAAATTACAATAATATAGTATATATTGTGCATTATCGCCAAAAAATCTAAAAAAACGATTTTTTCAAAATGTGCGAAATAGCGAATTGTGCGAAAGTCGAATGTGCGAAAGTTGAGGTCCGCCTGCATTATAACATAGTAAATGAGTCGTGACCTATTTTTGTGCAACATGGTTTTAGAAAAAAAGTAATACTTTACTTAGGTACATAAGATTTGTAATTTGGAAGTTATATTTATCAATTTTTAAACTATACATGTTACATGTTATCCAGTAACATATTTTTCTGACCAAATTATTAGAATGCGCAAATTTAGACGATCTAAAAGAAAATAATTTGTATTGTAGAACATAACTTCCACACAAAACGCACGCGTAAAAACTATGCGTGAAATTCGTTAAAAACTTAAAATGCATTAATAAATTTAATTTAAGCACCTATAATTCATCTTATCTAAACACGTAATTACATATTTTCCGTATTGTTTATTATAAGAAATCTCATTAACTAACCTCTATATTAAAGTGTTAACAGACGTTCGGACATGGTTACGCTCAACTAATTGATTTGTTGCGTTCGCAACCGTGTTCAAACTCGATCATGTGGCCGCGACCTACCGACCGCCTATAGTTTAACAATGTGCAATCGAACATGGTTGCGAGCGCAACAAATCAATCAGTTGCGCGTAACCATATTCGAACCTCTGTTAACACTTTCAGAACGAAACCCTAATTTCGCACGAACTTCAAACCTCGCATAGCACGGATTCGTTTCACACGTCATTTTCGCATAACCGTATTATACCCAAGTACATTTTCCGTCAAACAATTATCGATCCCCTGCATATGTGACGGATTCAACCTTAACCCAGTTCGTCGAATTCCAGGCGGTCGGCCCACACGCACGCTGGCCCACATTTTTATTTCGAAACCTCCCGCAAGTGACCGAGCCGGTCTCGAACTGAAAAACCGAAATCGACAATATTTATTTTAGAGAGATCGGGCTGAAATCGAGCCTCGGACGACGAGCGAGTCGCTCGAACAATGGGCGACCATGTAGTACCGTTCGTCGATGCGTCTGCGATTAGGCCACGTGTTGACATTCGTTGTCAATCGGAATCTGCAGGTGTACGATTCGTGTGTAACATTAAGATGGATGTGATTTATGCTAGTGGGATTTTCGATGACACCGTTATTTGTCGGGTGACGTGTGGGTTGAGGTTTGTCTGCGTGCAATTGCGATTGAAATGTTTAATTTTTGATTTGTGTTGTTTTCAGACGAGAGTGATTTGAAATTTCATCACGAAGAATGCGGTTACCCCTTTACTTAGCGGCCGTCCTTATAATACAAGGGGTGAGTTTTTTTTTTTTTGAAAATTTTATTAATTTTAATAGATAAAATGATAATTTTCGAATATAAAGACATCCGTTGGTTGACAGAAAACAGCTAACTTGAGAAATTTCAATATTAATCGGTTCTGTCTACACTCTACAAACATGTCTGAATTATGTCCATTCCTAGAATATAACTTAACATTCTAACCAGTCCGATTTGCATAATATCAAATCGGACCACATAGAACGACCATATTAAGAAAATACGACCTGCATGCATCAAACACTCCGATTTGATCAGAAGAAAGCGGAAAATATTCCAAAAATTAATATTTTTCATTTAACAGTGCAATAAAAAAATAAAGATTATGCCTCGGTACTAATTACTTATACATTAGAATAATATGCGATTTGCATTATTTCTGGTGCATTAAAGAATCTCGTATTGAGCATTATTCGATACATATTTTTTCATAAGCATGTTTTATTTCATAAGCATGATATTATAAACTTTAAGTGTATACGCATAAAGACCATATTAGAATAATTTTATAGTATATATTTAAAAAAAAAGATATAGACTCAAGCGGACGTTGACGCAGAGGTTCGAGACGAACCGGGTTCAAATCCCGGCGGGGTGACTGCGACTTTTTCATTCGAAAAAATAATCGTATCGACGGGTCGGTCATTTTAAAGTCACGAGCGTCATTCGCACAGACACACACACGCAGATGGACACGCACACAAAAATCCGCTATCCCCTATATCACGGATATCTGTTTGTGTGTCCGTCTGTCTGTCCGTCTGTCCGTATGACCGTCTGTTCGTCTGTTGGATGACGCTTGTTACTTTAAAACGACGCGTCGATACGAATATTTTTTGCGTCTATAAAATTATTGAAAATTATTCTAATAATTATGGTCTTTATGCGTATACACTTAACGTCCATAATATCATGCTTATGAAAGCGTCTCTATTGACTTATGCAATACGTCGATTATTACGCAGTGGAAAAAATATTTGAATTCCCTATACATATATATAATCACCGATGACAGATGTCTGTGTTTGTTTGTAAGGCTCTCGTCTTATCGTTCCAATTTAGCCTCTATGCCGTTCAAATATAACGGCTATAATCACTACACGAAAACGGCTACTACGCGAGCTCTGAATTTAATCTTTATGGTCATTATAATAACGGCTATAATCTTATCCTATATAATTTTATATTCTGGAGACATTTCGCAAGGGCACGGTTATAAAATATATTTGCATATATTCAATTGTAGTTTTATTACATCACGCAACGGCACGGTTATAAAATAATTTTGCATAAATACATTCAATTTTCATTTTATTACTTAATAGCATGATCATCAACCATCGATGTTAATACATCGGTCCTATACACTAGTTACATATAGGAGATAATTCACATTCAAATCGTCCCCTTTTTCATATTCGCATATATATCGGAACCGCGAAGATCGGCGCGGCGAGTTTACTACGCCGCGCTACAGGTGTCCACCTGAATAGACGTCGCCAGTCAATGGCTCGTCAATGGGTCGACAATGGGGTCAGCGGGGTCCGCGGCATGAGGAAATGCTAAAAGAGGACCGCTTGTAGACCCGGCTCCATTCAGCTTAACGGTTGTTCGACCGGGAGGCTCTTCATTCACGGAGAGGCTGTCGGTAACCGCGGACCTCACGAGAGGCACTTTCGCCTTCTGCACGCATGCTGAAGTGGTCAAGGTCGTGGCTGAAATGGGTCATCGTGGGTTATGGTGTCGGACAATATCATGGGGGACCGACGGTGTTGGTTCGCGAAAATTGAATGATGGCGAGTCGCGTGTCGCTGGCTCGATCGATGGTTGAGCCTTGTCGGATGCGTTGATTTTTTCAGATTGAAGCTGAGCGACATATGTAACGACATGAGAATGGTTGTGTATCGTTGGTCTGAAAATATGTGAAAGATATGGTTTTTAGCGAAATGCGACTTGGGCTAGCGCGGTAAGGTCTATCCCAGACAAGGTTTGTTTGGCAAGGCCTTGTTCTGCAGTGGATAACTATAGGCTGTTAATGATAATGATGATGGTTTTTAGAAGGGCTTTGGAGTGAGCACTTTATTGAGTTGCTCCGGCTCCACTTCGATTACTGATTAAATTGAATTAATTATTGAAATATAGTATATTAAAAAAATACAAATAATGTAACTATTATATATCCATTATGAATATGAGAAGAATAGTGACCAAATATTTTTAATTTTTTTATTTTAAATAATTTCACATGTTGAATCGGAGTAATGGATCACTATAATTTTTTTTTTTATTTTGGGTAAAAACCCATTACTCCACCTACTTCTGCTCTAAATTCCTAGTTTTTAGTATTAAAATTCACAGAGAATTGATATAGTAAAGACAAAACCTCGCGATAAACAAATGCTCAAATTCAATAATGAGTTTCATTCAAAGAAAATTTCCAGGAATAATGTGCAATGTATAACTTGTATAGTAACGGCGAGAAACTGCCATTATAAAAATTCAATAGCATCAGAAAACAATCCTTGATTGCTTAGATAAAATTTAAATACATATACTTATGAGTTACCAGCAAATACGAATGTGGTGATCATAGTTTTTCTTAGTATTTCTGGTACTTACCTAATTATAAACTAGTTCAGGTAGATCTATCATAATGAGCTTCCCTTCGATGGTTCAATACGATCACGACAATCACGACAATCGACCTGAAACCATTCAGATATTCACACTTCCGAAAAATAACAACAAACCATAAACACCTCATCATCACACAAACTGTACACGACGACGATACCAAAAACAAAACGGTCCAACCTTTCCATCGACCGCAACCAACTTCCGAAACGGTTTCGTAACTATCCGCGGGTTATAACAGCACCCACACCACCTCACGCCGTGGCCCAGTTAATCGAGCAGTTAAACCGAACAGATTTATATATAATACACGGTTCGATTGTGTTTTTGGCGAGATTTGATGCCTTCCGTCCGGTTTGTGACCGTCAAATATCCGGCGACCGGTTTGTGCTCTCCGCGGCTATCGGCCGCCGATCGAACCGGGTCACATTAAATTGTTATGACTGAACGAAATGGTTCAAATCTTTTTTTTTTCGTATGGTGTTTGTATGGTCGTGTGCCGTTTTCGGGTTTCAGGTGTGAGGATGTCCCTATTTGGCGAGCGTGATGGTCGATCGGAATGAAAAAGTATTGAAAAATGTGTATCTTTGAATGGGTCAATCCGAGATTAAAAATTCCCTCTATCGATAAATCTGTTAAATTTATCATATTTGGTATCATTTAAAATTGATATTGGAATGAACCGAACGTAGATTTGTTATTGAAATTTACCTTGAATTAAAACGTAATGCAAATTTAGTTGTGATAATTTTCAATTCATACTACTGTTTATTATTGTTCTAAAACGGTATATCCTACAGTTGTGATTTATGTGTAGTATTCATTTTGAATATAAATACGAATGCAAATCAGTGTAACGATTGTGTAAATAATTATGAATAGACTTGTATTTCCACGTTACATTTAACGAGCACTTGAATGAGGTTTACAATATTGCTAAATGAGATGCGCTCTCACTTGAATATCTATATTAGTAAATAAGCTCATATATTCAAATATTTATTTATCAATTTATAAAATATAAAAAAAAAAACAATTTCATCGTAATATTCAAATTAACGAAAAATTTCACGACATTCCGCCGATGTTTATTATTAAAAAAAGCATGCACTTGTCGAAAGAGTGTTGAGCCACTTTTTCATTTTTATTGTATATATTTTTTCATCGAAAAGTCCGGTTTTGTCGGCACAGACGCTGAGGCACCTTTGTCGGTCGAAAAAAACGCTACACGCGATGGCGGGAAAATTGCACGCAATTCAAACACAACGCCGGCTTTAATTAAAACTCGACGAGAGCTTTCGATGCCGACAATCGACACAGTTTACCACATCTAAATATGTGATTATTCTTTGCTCGAAATAATCACTGTGTTTTCTGAACCTAGATTCAGTCGGTTGATAGTTTTAATACAATAATTGCGCAAACGATAATCATTTCATGCATAAGCGACACATCGATACAAAGTATCTGATTTACCGTTTTTTTTCTTTACAATTTATTCTTCGGGTCTTTTTTAAAATTGATCGATAGTAAATTGGAATTTTTGAATGAGAAAGATTGTTTCTTTAGGGGCATAATGTGGTCAATTATGATACCATTGTTAATCTGATACCATTTGTCAATAAATAATGATTTAACTCTGAAAATATTTTTATGTTATGATAATAAGATGAACATTTAAACTAAGAGAACAATAACCTTTTTGATATCACCAAATCATAACCTGAAACCCCACAGACTATCAACTTTTTTTTCAAAGAAAAAATATATTTACAAAATACAGATTAAATAATTTATATTTTATTGACACGTAATGCATGCATCGATACGATAAAATTCTCAGTGTGGTCCATCAAAATTTTCTCGCATTCCAACGGTAGGCGATAGTCGATTTAAAGAAAGAAGTTTTCAATATTTCATAATTTATTGAATGATATGTTTATTCTAGTAAATTCAGGCATTCGCAAAGATCAAGATCAAGAATATCGTAGTACAATGTTACGATTTTCCTAAGGCGTTTATTACGAGTTACTTGAAAGCGTTGCGTTCGTTTGCGCAACTCGTCCGGTCTACAAACGAAAGTAAGGGCCAACGAAAGGCCCTTATTTTATGACCGCTTTCACGGTCTTATTTATTGGCTCGTGACCTCCTCATTATCACACCGAGAACCAAGCTCATTCAACAATATGTACGTACTACGGAATATTGTTTCAATTTTCTTTTTAATGTAGTTTGAAAAATGCGCTCTTTATAATATCATATTTTTGATACGAGAAAACGTAGATTTTATTTTGATATGTGATCATAAATATGTATTGTGTTTCTTATCAATTAACTTCATTGATTGAATGAAAAAAAAAATCAAGTGACCAAATCTGATATTTTTCATTTTTCTATTCAATCTCACAAAAAAACGTAATGGTTTTATCGTCCGAAATCAATTTTAGTTTCAGACGCCATATACATATAAACTCAAACTTTCTCCGCATTCCCGTCGAAACGGTAAACTCTTAAATCAAAATTTAATAATGGTCACCCTGATATCGTATTCCCGCAATTACCCTGTCGAAGTTTCCAGTCATAAAGCATCTAAATTGGGCTTTGATTGATATCAACACGCATCATATACGACGATCCCTCACGGGGAGAAGATCTCGTTTTTCACATTTAATGATACATGTATATTAGTGATGTTTATTCTGATCGTTTCATGGCCCATTTGTCTGAAATAATCGAGTCGGGTTTGGTATAAAAAATTATATTGTGAATTAACAATTTCTGAATGGATGAATAAGTAATTCATTATTGAAAAATGGGGGACAATATAAACGTGTATTATATAAAACAAATGTGCTATTTACACGAGCAGTGAAATGTGTACATTCGTAAAAATATTTTGATTTTTAAAAAAATATCTGTACTTTAAAACGAATAAAACGTGCATTAGAATGAATATAAATAAAGTATCAGCAACGCCGCAAACACTAACAGGGTAAAATACTAAACGCACGACTATTATTCACAACTTTTACAAGAGAATAAAATTGTTAAGTTATGATTACAATTGAGACAAAAAGAATGCTCGACAGTTGATAGTTGTATTATATTGTCTGTGAAGGAAGATTTTGCGTTGACGATGCGGCCGCCTCTCAATCGTTTCAATGCCCAAACAATTTTCCTATTGTCTATTTCATATTTTTAATATTCAATTTTTCATAAAAAAATTTTCATTACACAATAAGGAAAAAATTATGCTCAATACTAGATAAATGTACATCGTATATTATTCTAATGCTCAAATAATTAGTTTTAAGGCACAATCTATATTTTTTCAATACGTTTAAATTGCATCCATACAAATATTCACATATAGAATGATAATTCAATATCCGAATCAATTTTATAAAATAATCGATTACACATTCAACTTTTTTGATGTAACATATGAGGAGCTCGGCAGTAAATAGTGCTAAGCGCCAAAATTTTGAAATTGTTTCTTTTATTTATTACAAAAATTAGTACTGTCACTGCAGAAATCCCCTATATATAATAGCGGATTTGTGTGTGTGTGTGTGTGTGTGTGTGTCGGTGTAAATGACGTTCGCGACTTTAAAATGACGCGTTGATGCGATTATTTTTTTGAATTAAAAAATCGCAGTCTCCCCGCCGAGATTTGAACCTCGCGCTTGCGAAACGACTGACGAAACCTAAGCGCTAACCTTGGCTTACGCGTTTCTCTCTTTTTTTTAAATATATACTATAAAATTATTCTAATATGGTCTTTATGCGTATACACTTAACGTCTATAATATCATGC
>JAOXNN020000056.1:43541-84102 GCA_028571205.2 Hydropsyche betteni | reverse complement strand
CGACGTATTGCATAAGTCAATAGAGACGATTTTATAAGCATGATATTATAGACGTTAAGTGTATACGCATAAAGACCGTATACGCATGAAGAATTATATATAGGGGATCGACGGGTCGATCATTTTAAAGTCGCGAACGTCATTGACACCGACACACAGACACACAAAAATCCGCTATTTTATATAGGGAATTTTTTGTATATCAAGAAGGTGCATATATAAAATGACTATTTAGGTAGTTCATTAGCGATTGATTATGCACCAGTAATTGATCATCTGTCAGAAAAAAACATAAAAATAAGGTTAATTACTAGTATATGATCAAACACTGGTGCATTAATTTATATAATATATGATGATAATGATTTTTATAAATTTGATACTGTACAACTTTTAAATTTCTAGTTCAAGCTTAAACAAACCATATTTAATATTTTAAATATCAAATTTATCCTTTTGAACTCATAATTTAACTTTAATTTTGTTTCTAAAAGGTTTAGTTGAAAGTTTAAAAGGTAAAATTTAATTTGTATAAGGTTAACTTTGGAATATAAAAATTTTATTGATAGATAATTTTAAGAATTTAGAATACTACATTGAATATATTAAATTTCAAAATAAAATTATAATTTATAGAATATTATATTATATCCTAAAAGAAGATTCAATATATTTACAAACTAAAAACACCCAGCTAATTTAAATAAAACACCCGTAACATAAACGTACATTTTTCCGAGGCACCCGATATTCTCAGAATGCATTTTCACGGGCGACTAAGTAGTTTCACCCTCCCAGGGCTTCCCACACTACAGTGCAACCCCGCTTTATACACTCCAAACCCCATAAATACACGTTTATATTTATATTTATATTTAAACGCGCGGAGTCAGATAGCGTGACTCACCCCAACAGTACTATTTTACGATCGCGCTCGCTCAGCGGGCATTATCGTGAAAAGAGGATCGGTAGGAGGTCTCCTGTGTCTAGTGACTTCTTTTTCAGAAGTGGAGTGACATGTTTGAATATCTCCTGAAATGTGTTCGTTAAGATGCTGAAGGGATTCGACGGCTATGTGCTTTTCGTCGGGCGTTTTTATTCGGTGTTTGTGGGGTGGGTTGATTGGGTTGTTTGTTGGTTTTGGTTTGTTTGGTGTGGTGTGAATTTGCTTTGATGTTATTCTGTTTGATTTTTGTGTTTGTAAATATTAAGAAATTGGTTTTTGAATTTTTTGAAGCGAATATAATAAGGTTTAGTTTTATTTAGAACGAAATTGATTGGAAACTCATTTTGCTATCCAATATCATTAATATATTTTGAATCTTAATTTTAATTAATTTCATCTGAAAAGATATTATAAGTTGAGTTAAATATTGAATAATTTAAATTGTAAAATATTATAATCGAATATCAATAGAAAATGACTTGTTGAGTAATTTTCAATATAATCATGATTAATAACGAAAACGCTGATTATAAAATGAAATGAAATTTAAACACTACTACAATATTGAAACGAAATAATTCGTACGGCGTAATAAAATAATTCGAAGTCAAATTTTCAGCGGAAATTTGTACACACGGCGCCGCATTTTCCCGTCCAGCTTTCGGCGCCTAATTAAAGTTTACTTTTCCGGCGAATTTTCTTGTTCGCGCCACGGACGGCAATTTTCTAAGCCCTAGCCGGCTTTTTTAATGGATTTCGAAGGTGTGGCCGCCGAAGAGAATATTTTCCCGCCCCACGACCCGAGGCCCAATAAAGAGGAACGGCTCAGAGTTTTCCGGCCCGACAATAAACCGGGGAGTGTTTCATGTAAATTGCCCGCCGAAGTAATAGCTTCGTTAATGCAACGGGGCCGTAATCAAGATTAACGATCTATTAGGAAAAAATCGCGATCGATCCGCTATCGAAATATGCGACTTTTCCTCCTTTCAAGGGGGGGTGGGAAAAACCGTGCGAGTGCGTCGGGAAATTTAATTAAATCGCTTGAGTTTTCGCGACCCGTAAAACTTGAGCGCGTTTTAAATTTTAATTTTCGGAAAAGGTCGAACGAAAAATTCCGAGTTCGAGAAACGAAATTAAAAAACAAGATTTTTTTTCGGTGACGTTTTTTCGCCGTGAAGTTTCGGCGATAACTTGTGGTATTAATTTTGCGAAAAGTAAATTTCGTGTTTGATTTGTACGATCGTTTTTTAATTATGAAAAATCTTCGGTTTTTTCGTGCGCTTCAACGATTTTTTAATGATAATAGTTAGAATTCAAAGTAAAAACAATATAGCTTTTACACTCCAAACCCAACCTCATTCAAATCAAATTTAGTCTTTTAAAATTCTAAATTAACTTTTTAGAAATCAATTTCAACCATAGAATTTTTTTACAATTTTATGAAAAATATATCAAAAGTATTAGGTTTATATCTAAGATACTCATTTTTACATTGATGTATTATGAAATATGATTAATTATGTATATAAAAGTCACTAACTTATGTTATGAAAGTCAAACTGAAGAATAAAACGTATTTCATTGATCATTGTGATATCGGTCTTAACAATACTTTCCATTGGTTGAATTTGATATATAAAAGGTAGAATTTGAATTTTAACACTTTTATTTTTGTTACTTTATTAAATTTTGTATGAATAAATAAACTGATTTGAAAATTTTTTATACAAAGAGGCATTTTTCATAAAAAATTTAATACAAGTTTGCTACATGTCGCAACAAAACTACGGCATATAAAATGAACTTTCGCATGCGACTTTAGCCATTTGACGAGGCAATACGCTATTCATAACCGACGAAATATCCTCACGCCGAAAATAATTAAATTGCGAAAAATAAAATAATGAAAAAGGGCATTTTTTTCACGAAAACGTATTAAGCCTGACATCGTTTCAATTTTAAAACGGCACTCGCCGCGTAATACGGGGGGCTTAGTGCGCGCCGCGTTCCTAATGGAAAATATGTGGGAAATTGGAAAAGCCATGAGAATGGCCCGAACTGGGGGCGAGAAAAGGGGCGCGGCCCTAAGTGAAACTGAAGTCAATATTTATGGAATCACTACACAAATATGATTCTGGGCCCGCCCTTTGCCCGTCCCACCCGGACTTCTGGGAAGGGTTAATCAAGCGACTCTCGGAAAATCGCTTAATTAATTGAAAGCGTTCAAAGTTCATGTAAAAATATTTTATAGTACCTCAAGACCGGTGTTGACTAATTAATGTGCATTAATTAACGAAAGGGTCGAAAAAATTTCGTTTGCTAATTCCACGATTGAATTTTAGATCGCTACGACCTCTTATACAAATTTTGGCGAAAAGTAAACTTTCACAAAATGATTCATCTAAATGAATACGCAATCAAAGACAGGGTCAGATCTTGAAGTTTTCGTCTACTTCATTGAAACATATGGCGGAATTTAGGGGCGTCTGTATCAAGTATTAGGTCGTTTCGGGGAATGTGCGAGCATCTGCGTATTGCGCCCTTAAATAATGAGAAAAGGGACGCAACAAAGTTGGGTCATAAAGCCGTGTAAGGACGTGTAAAACATTGACTTATTAAAATTTAGTTGGCAACTTTTGACGGGTGCTTAATATTGTGCGCATTCTCTCTTACAAGGAAACTGGGTCGGATTTTACCACTTTTTGTGTTTCGTTGCGATTTTCCCAAGTTTTTCGACATCTGTATCAAACGAGATTGTATACGAAGCATGTATACTTCTTTCATAGATTGCTTTATGTTTAGTAAAGTAATAAAAGTTTAGTAAATTCATAAAATATGTTGCAATAATCACAACTAAGCACCGCTCCTTAACGAGGTTCTCGGTGTTTACACGCCGCAAATTAAATTGATAGATTAATTAAGAATTTCACCTGTTCAACAATGTAAGCGTTACGTAGGCGTAATTACAATTCAAGCACTCAGAAATTCTATCAAAATCCTATTAACATTTTACTTTGTGAGAAGTCTTCTGTGAATTATTCTGTCAATTCATTTATCGAACAGAAAATGAATCAAAAACTAACGAACTTGCTGAAAAGCTATTGAATTTCACGCATACAAAGCAAAATTTCATCCCAAATTTTCTCCACATCATAATCACACTAATAACAATTCATAGAAAATAACATTTCATTTTAACTAAACGAATTTATATCTCAGAATATTTTTTATTCGAAAATCGTCAGTTATAAATTATTTAAGATCTGTTTTTACGCGATCGACATCATAAAAAACCCCAACCACACACAAACTTCCCTTTAAATAAAAAAAAACCCAAACAAATCTCATCGCACAAAAGTCCATCCCTTATTTACACCGAAAAGCGAAGCAAATACGGGTTCGTCTTCGATAAAAAATTGAGAAGCGCAGTTTGTTCGGCGTATTAGTGTACATCGAAGTGGTGTTGAACCTTTACCCGTTCGTAAATATTAAATTTTGTTTTGAGGGGTAGTTTCAGCCCTCAGGACTTCGGTACCCAGATGCTACCCAGTCGATGCTTATTGCTGGTACGTGTACCCTTAAAAGGGGAGGAACTCCCGTTTTGATCAGGCAGCCCTTTCGTGTTAAAAATTCAAACGCCTGTTCGGTTTCTGGATGTTGAGTGTTGTTAATTTATATTAGGTTTTCGGTTCGTGGTCCGATGAGTTTTTCATGGAAATTTATAAATAGAAAATTTTGAATTTAAATTTTGTCTAAATGCATTTAATAAGGTAATGGGTCTTCGTTGTAAAATTGACTATCCAGTTCGAGTTTTCACTTCTTTTTTGAAATATGATTTGGTTTCTTTTGAAGATCGTTCAAAGAAGAAGTCGCGTATAATCGTAGCGTTCCCCTTCAATTTAACCCTCTTTGATCTCAACTTTGGAGGGCTTTTTCCAAAACAAAACTTAATCACAATAAATTTAATGATCTTCCTGAACTGAAATTTCATATCAGAAATCCTTCAAAATGTTTGCATTTTGAAATTCAATAAACAAACGTAGGGGATATTTCTGTACAACAACGAAATATAATTGATTAACTAATAAATCCCATTATTTTACGCAAACACGAATTTCAAATTTAATCTAATCTAAAATTAATTAATTGTTTAATTTCGTGTAATAACAGCACGCGTTACCACATATACACATACAAACTGATTTTATGTGTTATATAATTATCGGAAAATTTCGCTTAACAACCTTATTATTATTATTATTATAAAATACAATTTCACTCGCATTAAACAGACATTTGCTCGAGCGTTAGACCGTAATTTCATAATGTACACAGAAAACTTGTGCATTATACAATTTCTAATTTTCGGCAAACACATTCTGGCGAAGCACGCAGGCACCCACACATATCCAAAGCAGGTATTAGATTTGGCTTAGTCGGAAAGGGGCATTTTCACCCCTTTCGCTATAGACGCACCTAGGGGATGGCAATAACCGAGCCTAGCCGTGTTTTGTGGAAGTGTTTTGGTACGCTTAACACTCTCATAAATTTCCTTTAAGTTCGTTTCGGTCGAAATATCTTCGAGACTCCACCCACTCCTTATTCCTTCGGCATCCGAGAACTTTTTGCCGAAAGTTCGAATTCATCACCTATACGAACGCTGTTTTCTCGCCGGATTTCGCTAATTAGCCGCGGCTAGGAGCGGGTGGATTTTAAACGAAAAGTGTCGCGGTATATTTATGAAGCTTTCTGCGCTCGCTTACATTATTCAGTTTAATTGGAAGCGGCTAATCCGAGCGTGGAGCGGATTAAATAATTATATTATGATTAGCGTCGCGTATATGAGTAAAGGCGGTGCGGAAAGCCGCCAGACGCAAATTTGCATATGGAAATTAAAAAGCTCTCTTTTTGTGTGTGCACGCGCACTTTTCGCGCGTTTAATTGTTATGTTTGTGCTTTTTTTATATGGTGAATTAGGTTGGTTTTTTGTGTCGGGGTTTCGCGTCTAGACGTCGTAATGAAAGCGTCTGTGACAAAGATGTTTGTGTGAAACTTTCGATTTCAATTATCCATTTAACTGTTCCATTTTATATTTTAATTATCAGTCGAAGTGCGAATGAATGTTTCAATAATTCATATTTTGTAATAGACATATTTGTATAGCCGTATTTGAAAAGTTTCGTCTCATTATAGCGATGAATAAGTGGCTTTTTTTAGCCCTTTGTATCTTTAATGGTGTTTGATATTCTGAAAGTTTCTCAAATGAATTTCGAATTGAAGTCACCTTTATATAACCTAATTAAAAACTGAAGCTTTATATTATTTGGTTTTGAAAACGAAGACTAAAAATAGACTTAATTTAAACGTATTTATTTCATAAATATTCATATTTTGTTATTGCGAATAATTTATTCCAAATTTAAGCACAAAGAATATTATTCAAAATAAATAAACAATGCGCAATTTCATAAATACACATTCTATCATCGAAACGATAATTTACTTTCTAGGAAAATTCCAATTAAAAATTTTCACAGCGAACACTTTAATACCTCACGACAAAACGACCAATCAAAAACACGTATATTTAAAAACTCCGACATCAAAGAATTAACTCGTTATAATTTCATGCAGTGACACCAACTACAAAGTGATACAGCACAAAAAAAAACCTTCCATCCCTCGACCCATTTTCACCGAAACACTAACCCACATCCGCGTAATTATTCCCGCACTAGCACATATCACTTGACATATATTATCACCGTGACGACGACGACGAGAGAACCGTTTACCGCTTTTTTCTTTCAGCTTTTTCCTAGGCTCTCGTCTGAAAGTGGGCCCTTTTGTCCGCGGCCCTTTGAGCGCGATTTCACGGCCGCGGCCTAGGAAAACGCGAACTGGGAGTTTCGGTTTTTTTTTAGGAAGTTAATGAGGTTTGCGCAGTGTGGCACTTTGGTTTGTGTATATGTGTTTTTACAATGATTTCGTAAGTGCTCGTTTGTGCGATGTCGGGATCTTTCGGTAATCCTGTTTGATGTTGTGAGGGGATTCCAGTTTTAAGATGAAGTTTAACGATTTGTGTTTGTGTTTATTTGTAAAGGTCGTATTAAATATAAATTTTTATATATTTTTGTTTTGACGGAATATGGGACGATTATTTTTAGTTGTATTCATATTTTTTTCGTCAACGTTTATTTTTGTACAAAAATAACTTGTTTCAATATAATTGTGTACCGAATTAACAAATACTTTGGAAGTGATAAAATTCGGATTAATCCATTTCAGAATAATTTTTTCGCTTAATTTTAATGCGAGATCGATGTGACGTCTCATCGGATCGGATTTAAAATTCGAAAGGACTCATCTCATTTGAATACACTTTTAATATTTGATAAGCTCATGCATTATTCTCCTAATCTTAATTCGCGCTTTTATCCCGACACTCGGGAGATTTTTCCATCTTATTATTTTCATTCCTTTTTTGAAAACTTTTTATTTTCGTCGAACAGAAAAAAAACACCTCGGAAAAAAGTCGTACTATATTTTATAGTAGCTCGGCCGTATAAGCGTATAGACTTAATTCCGCGCAAAGCTCGCGCGAAGGAAAGGTCCGCTTGCGGAAAATCTCCACCGACAGTTTTCCGACAGGGAAGGACCGAGATAGAGAGCGGGAAAATGGAACGTTATATGGAGTGCTAGCTAGGGGTGGAAAAAAGGACCCACAGCGGGAGGAAAAAATCCCGAAGATTTCCCCATCGATAATCCTGGGGGGGAAACAAAGCAACGGAGTTAATCCGCGCCCCGGCTCTCCCGTACAATTTCAATTTGCCAAGAAGGTTTGCATCAAATTTTATTCTTTATTATTATTCCCTTTGAGGTCTTCCCGAGTTTTGCCTTTCTCCTATATTGGAATTTCACCGTTCGCTCGGGGAATTTTTCCCCGCGGCCAGGCAGCGGAGATATTTCATTTTAATTTCGATATATGAAAAAGTGGGGTTGTTTCTGACAAGTTCGCGGAATTTTGAGCCAAAGTTAATTTCCTACGAAGATTTTGCAGAATTGATCGGTGAAAAAATATCGGTTGTTTTTCCTTTATATTTTTATCTGGGTCGGTTTTGTTCTATTTTGGAACGCTCTCTCAAAGGGAGATTGGCGATATGTTTTTTCATCTGATAAAAAGTTGTTTGATCGTCAAATATTATATCTTCCGTTTAAAGCTTGTTATTTGAGTGGATCACCACGTCAATCACGGTTTGAATTCACTATTTTTTATAAAAATATATATATTTTATAGAAAAACAAATTGTTAAACAACGACATAAACAACGGCACTTCGGAAGCAAACACTCGTCGGCAACGAGTTGTTCGAGTAACCCGAGGCTTTTGTTTTTATTTCGCGCGCAATATTTTTGATTTGCCATAGAACAAGCGCAGTATAGCAAACTAAAGTCGTTACTACGAGAAGTTCTTGTATGTGTGTGCTTTTAGCGAAACTAAACGGGTCGAAGTGAAGACGAGAGGTGGGCGTTCGGCTCCAACAACTTTAGTATATGAACGAAAGTTTCGATAGTGTCTACTAGCAGTTTCGCATTGCTTCGATGAATTTCTAAATGTAATTACTTACGAGAACTATTTTTAATGTTTACGCACACGTTTGAGGCTATTAACTTTGTTAATATCGTTGTTTTGCTGTGTTCAATCGATCGGATTAGATAAAAGTATTTTTTTAATAGAAGTAATGGCGATGAAGAATTCATTTTTGTGTCTTCTTTTAATTAAGTTTCGTATTTTGTATTTAAAAAATGTAAAGCAATAAAATTAAATTTATGAATCCGGAATTGAAACGATATTATCGTTGCACCTGAAACTTCAGTAAACTCGATACGATTCTGTTTTCATGAAATTCTTCAACTTATTTCTTAACAAAACAAAATTTTTCACTGGGACGCTTTTTGGCGAGTGATGCGTCACGCTAAAGGGGAAAACTTGGACGTTGAAGGTGTACATAACTCAAGCTTTTCACTTTTTTTTATACAAAACTCTAATAAGAAAGGATTGTAAAAAGTGCTCCAGAAGAACACTCATATATTAAAACTTTCCTTTTGCCCGAGCGAAAGAGCAAAGAAGCGTTCCGCGTATGTGAAATTTCAAAATATGAGAATATGAAGAATATTTTTCCGATTATCGAAACGGTTCGAAGCATGCAATTTCGCTTCCACAAACGGAGAAACACGTATTAAAAATTTATTTTCATACTGAATTGAATCGAAATATTTGAACAAACAAAGTCGTCGACCGTTTCCGTGCGCGAATAGAATTCGTAGGCGTCGTGTTATTATCAGTATTTTCCGACATCTTCAACTGAAAAAAAGAAGATAATAAGAAGCGAAAGAAGTAGAAGATTCAAACTTTCGGGTCCGATCGGTTCTCGGATATCTCTCATAAAAATAAAAAACCGATATCGGGCATCGTTAAGTCGCGCCCGGCTATCCGTTGCGCCCCTAATGGCGAACGAATCACTTCATCGGAAGCGCGAATAAAACAAATGATCCAGAAAATGGATAATTTCGCTCTTTTTTCGTATGGCAAATATACCTATACAGTTCTCTACACGTACACGTACATCTTTCCCCGAAGACGTCTCTCTTCTGGCACCTCTGGAGAGCTTCCGTGAAATATTGCGGATATAAAATTTCTGGAGACTTTTTTAACGGAGACGCAAAGGAGGCGTCGAAATGGTGTCTTCTAGACGATTTCTATATAGAACGATTTTGTTTTACGAGAACGTTTCGATAGAGAGACGACTTTTGCTCCCCTTTTGTACGTATATGCAAAAATTGGCGTCGAAATCGTTTCATTTTTAATTTTTCGCTTCGGCGACTTTCCCCCGTGCGTAATATAATTTTGAATCAATTTCGCGCTTCATCTGAGTGCCTTGACTCGAACTTATCGGTGTAAATTTTGAATTTGAACGATTCATTCGAAATTTTTGCAACGTAGGCGTTTCATTTTTACGATAGGTATGTTTTTGTATGTTGTTCGAACGGAAAACCGAATTTCGATAGCTATCGAAGAATATACAAAGTAAATTTTCGGCAGCAATGAATTTTCGTCAAAGTGAAATTAGGCTCGTACACGTGTGCGAAGGTCGTGTTAAAAGTCACGAACTGCTGCTGCTGACATATCAATCAAATTACCCTTCGTATCCTGCGGTTCCGGAAACGGAACATACGTATATCTTGTACCACCTACAAAACGTATGGCGAATGCGGTTTTGTATGGCAAAATATGTTCAGAACTAGGCTTCGAATATAACACAATTGTGCGAAATGACTGCGAAAAACATGATAACCGAAGTTCGCCAAATTTTCTCTCGAAAATTGTTAAGAACTTTATCCGGGGAGAATCGATAGAAATTCATATACAATTGTGTTCAACGTGTTGCGTTTTCATATTGAAATTTTCCGAAATGTTGCCTGTAATTAATTTAATAAGTCGCCGTTTCGTAAAGGCGCAAATGATAAATAATAATTTCGGCGTAGTAGAAGGAAACGTGATACATTTGGAAGCTTAACCTTTAACATTACAGGTCCCGGGATTCCCGGGATATTTCGGCGTATTTATTCAGCTGAAACATAATAACAGCTGAGAAATTAAGAAACCTCCACTTGCCGAAGTCCTTGTACCATTTATTTGACGAACTGAGAATCCGGCCCGATTTACAAATATAACAGCGAACTCCTTTTGTTCTTTCGAGAGCTAGATTTAATATCGACGAGAGAGAATTCCGATTTGTAAATGGTCCTTAAAAACGATCTATGATCTTGAAAGATTTTCACAATTAATAAGTTACATTGTTTTCCGTGAAAAACAATTATATCAGAAATTTTAACGGATAATGGAAAGGTATAAATGTGGCATTTCGCCGAAATTCGCTTTCATAACAATTTTGATTAAATGTGAAAGAAAAATTTCATTGTTCCACAAAGAATTGGAAGTTGCGTATTAAATTTAATGTTGCTATTCAATTTTAAGCCTCACTTATTTCTATATTTATATATTATATAATAACGTATATATCTTTTTTTTACTTTCGAAACGAAAACTAAAGAATCGTCTTATGAAATTTCGAATAATTTTTCTCAGCATGGCAAAGTATGTGCAAAATTCAGTCGATTCACAAAATAATTCACCGCTTTTATAACTCGCGTGCCCCACTTTTATAGTCCGTATCATCGCAGACCCTGAAAGCGCTTACGACCTGATAAAAATGTCCAACGGTAGTCGGGACGATATCGGGAAAATTCGGGTTAGGTTTTTATGACGAGGGCCAGCTTAACGATTTTTCCGGCCCCGAATTTTCCACGGATGCTGGATACTGGGACGAGAAGGAATCCTTCCCAAAATCCCCTCATCGTGAGGCTAATCTTTTTACAATCGCCGGGTTAGGAGAGGCACGAGCTGACTTACTGTACGTCGGTAAAAGTATATGTGCCAAAAAAGTGCAATGAATTCGCACTGGGGCGAATCCGAGTCGGTAGTTTAGACGCGAATCGATATCGTATGTGAAATTTACGGTTTGTGGAGCTTTGCCATATTTTCCGCTTTGGTAGTGTATGGAGTTTATGTTTGCTATTACGAATCGATGTCTTTAAACGATAGTGATGTTTTATGTATTATATAATATTATTTAATTTAATTTATGTATATAAATTAAAATCCATAAACCTGTATAATGTCTTAATGCGTTTCTGCTTCGTATAATATAAACCCATATGCATGTATGATTTATTTTTATTGCATTCGTATTCACAATATGAGATATATTCGAGCCGAATACATTACGCGCTTTAATAGCCAATATCCAGTTTTATTGTTGGTCCTTTTTAGTACGGCGTTCGGTTTCGCAACCCTCCCAGGCGTTATAAATTAGATATTTTTTTTATTTATTTTCGTATCACTTGGCAAGCCCTGCTCCCATTGAGACCGCAATGCGATTTTATATCCGGCAATAATATTTTTTCCGCCGTTTCTAAATCGGTTCTCTTATACCGAAAGATAATCAATTTAAAGTTGAAATTACGAAACGAACATTACGCCGTACTCGAAAGGGTTCAACTGGATTTTCCGCACGGCGGCGAGTTAACGAATTTCCCGCCACGGTGGAAAATCGTCTCTCTGAGGATAAGATTGCAACGGGTCGACACTATCAGCCCTTCCTTTTAAGGGACGAGTCTTTTATAGTGGAAAATTTAGATATCCACTACACAAAGGTGCAGACTTTGTAAAAGGATAAACAGACGGAGCCCGTGTCGGTCATAAAACGTTGATCGAAATCCGTTTGATCGGAACGAATACACTTCTGATAGATTCCGCACGGGGAAACTTTAAATTAAAATCGGCTCTGAAAGTGAATCCAGTCGGAAAAGTATTTGGTCCCTTTGAGATTATTGATTTCGAAAAATTTGTACCGTTTCGTTTGTTTTTTTTTTCGAGTGCTTGAAAGGTCTCTATACTGTCGTTTAGGAATGGTTTAGTGTCTGAATGAAATGTCGCCTAGGGATTAATTTTCGTGAGACTTTGGTTTGTCTTCGCTCTCCCCTTTCCGAAATACAGGGGTGGTAATTGAAATATGACCGGGAAGGAAAAGTCATCTTGTGTACAACGCAGAAAGTAATACGTTCAGCAAACAGTCCTTAACGAATTCGTATGTGTTTCTGTGTATTTTCGGAACAAATAGCTTCTCGGAACCGGACTTTCGAAAAGAAAAAGAATGGAAAATAAACCTTTTCGTATATTCGCGTTGTTATCCGTTACATACAAATACTATTTCTATATAAGTTTTATATATAAACAAAAACAATTTTGATATATATTTACATATTTAGTAATCAATTAGTAAATGCCTATGAATCAAGCCAAACAAACTTTAAACACCTACAAATTTGCATCAAATATGAATAATACATGAGCCACTGCTGCCGTGCAGCAATATGTTATTGAAAAGCACTTTGCACAAGTGGCAAAAGCTCGAAGCGAATTTTCAAGCCCTTTTACGTGTGCGCAACCACACAAAGGTTTGTCTGCTAGTCCAGGACTCCTCCTTCGCACCCTCAGGCTAATGTCTCTGTATTTGGCGGCTTTACGAGCCTCAGCCTCCAGTATCGTGCCAATATCTCTTCCTCCCTCAACCTACACAAGACGAAAAATACACGGAACTAGCATGAAAACAACCCCGAGCGAAGATTGCATCCTTGGCATGCACAAATTGCACTCCCCTTGGCAACCCACACACATCAAACGCTACTAAGCGACCGCCATTGAAAAGTCGACGTGGATTTACCCTCATACAAAAACAACACAGGACTTCATTACGGCCTCGACAATTAATAATCGCGGATGTGCGCTCGTAACGATTACGCGTGAAATATTGTATTGCGAGGGTCGAAAGTTGATAATCGTAAAATGAGTTTGCCGAGTGCCGGACCGTTCCTTTATTGCGTTACGTATAGTGGTAACTGTTAAAGCTCGCGTTATTGCGGAAGCTCGCGAAGACGGTAAATCCTCGCTAATATGCGACGACGGTCCAAATGGCGGGTTCGGCGGGTCCAATAAAATAAGGGATGTTCGCATTATTATGACGATGAAATTATTATGTAGTCATGTGCGAAAAATATATGCGATTGTATATGGATAATGGCTATGCGAAAATGGAAAATGGTTTTAGTTTGTTGTGAAATTATGAACGAAACCGCAAATCGACGAAATGTAATTGCGGTTTTGTTATCAATGGATTGAGCAATTTGCACATTATCTAATTGATTCATGAAATATTCTAAAATTTTATATGTAACGGTTTAATATTTTTATTTAAAAATTCAATTTCAACATATAAATATTGTATTAAAGAGGAATAACGTCCTGACAAATGTATGCATACAAAATGCGTTTTTTGTGAGTCCGTTGCGCTTTCTACGTCCACCCCTAACATATGTACATACAAATAGCGAGTTCCGGTCGAAAATGCGGGAAAAGACCATCTTCCCTCGCACAAACTCCACGAAATCTGTTTATCTCCACGGCATGGAAATAATATGAAATTTCCCCGGAGGATATAAAATGCACGCATCGGTCGTTTGGAAATTTCACTCACTCTCTCCTTCTTCTGCCTTTTAATGCCGGCTACACTTTCTCGCATTATTTTACAGTTTTCCACGCCCCAAACTTCTCTCTGTGTGTGCTTTCGGTGAGTGAAAATAAAAGTAAACTCATACACTTTTTCTTCACTCTTGTGTGAGTTCAGAACGCAAGAAAGGAACCCTTCATATATAACGTAAATAAAAAATATAAATATAGAAGTTTTTCTCGGCCCGTCAGTTGCGCCCGAGGGTTTTTTCGCCTCATACATAAAACGCTCTAATTTACGGCCGGTGAATATTTTTTTTATATTTAGAAGGTTGTCCCGCAGTACTTTGGTATTGTTGGAAAATTCCAGATCGGTAGTTTTCGAAATTTTTGAATCATGTAACGCAATAGACGATCGAGTTAATGAATGTTTTTATTCGCGTTACGGTTCGAGTTCTATTTTGTAATTTAACGTTGCTCTGTGCGACTTTGTTAAATTTTTAGCCATAACAAGTTTTTGCCTTTTGCCAAAACTCTTAGGTGCGTTTAAATGTCTCAAGTTGTATAATGTTTGCTGCGAGTTTTATTTTTCCAAGTGTTCATTTTCACTGCTTAACAATTTCTTAAGATTTTTTTCAATCTTTTATTTTTCACGTTTCGCCGCTTTAAAAGTTTATGATAAATCTTTTTTAACTTACTAGCTTAAACTTTTTTTTATTATAATATATGATTTTAATCATTTATATTTTTTAATACACATTTGTTACATTATCATTTATTTTTTCAACATCAGGGTTGCGAACACTTACCGTACTCAACTCTAACCAGGGCTTTACTAATAATATCATCAACTCACAAATGAGGGGCTCAGCAGTAAATAGTGCTAAACGACATTTGTCACTTTTGGAAATATTAAAAAAAAAAAATTCTCAAAAAACTGTTTACATGCATTTAGATTCAAACAAACCTAGGAGTAACCCGACATAGTATCTACTGTCATCTTTGGAGAGAATGTGGAATTATTTAATAACTAGTATATAGGACCGATGTTAATAACATCGGTTGTGGTTAAGAAACGGAAAACGATAAAATGTGAAAACCCGATTGTGTGAACTCGAAATGTGTGAAAATGTGAAACCACCACCATCATCAACATCAACAACATCATAAAAAAAAGAAAAAAAGTCGCGAGCGTCATCGACTCAGACAGACGGATGGACACACACACAGAAATCCGCTATTATATATAGGGGATTTCTGTAGTATAGGTATTAATTTTTGTAGTAAATAAAAGAAACTCAATTTTATAATTTTGACGCTTAGCACTATTTACTACCGAGCCTCTCAAACATAATACATCAACTAAAAACATAACCTTAAAAATATATAATAAAAAATCAATTTATACAGCTTTTTCATTCCAAATTCAATCTTATACAGATCGAATTCAACCTTTAAACATGAAATTCAATCATTGAAAAGTATTATAGTAATCAATAACATACAATCTATTCTAAATCATAAAAATAATTAAAAAAATAAATTTGCAGTAGTTAAATTTTTTTTTGGAAATGATACAATTTTAAGCTTAAAAGGTTCAATTTCAAGTTTAAAAAGTCGAATTTCAAATTCAAAACCTCGTATTCGATTAGTATAAGGCTGATGTAAAAGCCGTATCAACATCGACACAACTCACCCACGAACAACTCCCCCAAACTTTTTCCGGGTAGGGAAGACCGCGATCAAAAAACCGTACGAACCCCCCCACCCCCCACCCCAAAAAGCACACACAAAACACCCAGAGCATCACAAGATCGTTTCCCGACCAACACACATCGTATAACCATCACGCGCGCGCGTAACATAGGCAAGTGCGCGTTGCCATACGACGGCGTTTAGGCGGGTCGCTGTCGCCGCCGCTGATAAATCGCGACGATTTCCCTACGCGGGCCCCGAAGGCGGTAAATCACGTCCGGACAATTATTTACAGCGCTCCCCGGTCCCGGGACGCGTCCCCTATCCCGTCCTCGTGTCCTTAAACGTCCTGAAGGATGCCCCCGGGGGCTGCGGGGATCGTCGCGAGTGCGCCGAGTCCGCTCTCGTGCGGTTCGTGCATCGGGTTGCATTGTTGGTTTTGTTTGTGACTTGTTTCGATTTGGGGGTTTTGGTGATGGATGTTTTTTTTTAATTGGGAAAACTTTGTAATTTTGTATTATTTTTGTTTGAAATTTGTGATAAATTCTACGGTGCACCTTTATTATAGTTTTTATATTTCATATTCTACGTTTGACGTATCAAATTAAATATTTTAAGAATGCGAATTCAATTATAAGAAAGAATTATTAACCTTTTCTACTCGTTTGGTGCGCTGGACTCACCGCGGCAGTGGCTTGGTATAGCTTGTTACTACGTTACGTCGGCGCACCAATAAAAATTACGAAATATATTGCTGATTTTGTCAGTTTACTTGCAAATATTTTAAATTGCATTGAGTGAATATTGTAGATAAAATTCTCAAGATTGATACTGCATCACTAAAAAACCCATTTTATCTGATTTAATCTAGAAATCAGTAATTTAGCGCGATAAGGTATACTTTTTCTCGAAACCAATATTTAAATACAGTTTTACCGTTCCACGTAGCTGACGGATTTAGTTGAAGATCACTATTTCTTTTTCTCTTTCAGGTAACGTTTTTTCTGTCGCTATTATGATGTCGGGTGATATTTTTATGACCATAGTATTTATGTTGATTTCGGTACAAAAGCTACTTTTCGCATTTTTTGTTGTTTTTGATTAGTTTAATTAATAAACCATGTCTCAAGGTCATATTTTTTACAATTAATAATGATAACTAATAGTTCATCGTAAAAAATGTATAATATATATGTAGTGTAGTTAAATTTTGAGAACCGTAAATATTTTGAATGAAGTGGTCACCCTAGTTTCACGAGTATTTTTTTTTAATAGAGCTAGGAATCGTCAAACTGCGGAGATTGAAACGATTTATCGTAAGATACAAAATTTATTTATTTTATTGTTGATTCCTAATTATTTTATGTATATTTATTATTATTCATGCCATATATAATTAATTTTAGTGATTTATAAAAAAATCCGGATTTTTTTTCTTTGAGTAGACGGTATACCTACTGCGGAAAACTCTACGAGTGCAAAGGGTTAAGACCGTTGTTTTAGCAATCAATGAAATTAATTGCTATGATTTCTTATTGATTTGTTGAATTCAAAGTAAAAATACTGTAATATCACAAGAGGATAGTTATTTTTAACCTACCGGGATGTTTCTCTGTTGAATTTGTTTGAAAATTATGAAATGGAAACTCTTTGTTCTAAAAAAAATCATTAATTGAGTCAATTAGGTTTGCATAATTACCTGAGCTGGAGCTTATTAGCTTTATGAATATATAAAAAGATTTTGTAGCCAGAAATTATTTCAACTGAAAATTTATGCAAAGCGTAAAAATAATCAATTGTAAAAACCCTGAGTTGCGGCTTTTTATCAAACAATATAATTTCATCCCTTTGTATTAAATAACAACATTTTTCATATTTATTTTTATGTGGAATATCTGTGTTCTGTGAAAATAGAAAACTTTGCATCATTAAAAATAGTTTTGATTCACAATTTTACATCAAATTAACTTTGTTTATATGAACGAATACATTCTGAATTTCATACTAAAATTTTTGCCCACGTGTTGCGAAAAACGTTCAAAAAACTTCGCAACTTCTCAGCCCATATCTCGACCGCGTATCCCCGGCAGACTCGGGCACTTTCGTGCCAGCTGAAAAACGACTTTTCGTCCGCCAACTAAAACAGCAACTACCATCAAGTGGCAGAAGTGTCGAGAAGGGCATTTTTGTCGCATCGCCCTGTAATATTTTCACGGGGATTTATCCGGAGACCGCCATAAACCGCCGCCGGTTAGGGTGAGACGTGACGCAGGTCCGGACACGAGACTACCCTCTATTTCATCACATATTTTAATATATATCATACGTATATATATGCTATGAATACGTGTGGGTAATCTCTTCATCTATGGACAAAAATTTTCTATGAAACTTAACAAAATCTGATGTATAGGTGTCATTTAGTGTAGGCGCATCATTTAATGTCTTCTATCAAATATGAGAGTTTAAGAGTCTTATGACTAATGCTTTTGAAAGGAATTTTCATTTCCTTGATGTGTTTGATACTCAGTAAAAAATATTTGAAAAATTTTACACGTGAATTAAATAAGATTTTTCATCAACATCGTAAGGCACGTCAACTATCATATTTGAAAAAAATCGTTAAATGATATACCTGTAATGCGTTAACACTAAATGTAGGATAACAAAGTTCAAGTCAGTCTGAACTGTCATGTCAATATACACCGCCAGATACTGTTAAATTTCATAGACAAAACAAGATTATTTGCTTCGTTCATGAATTAAGAGATTACGTAAACGTAGCATAACATATAATATTATACATAATGTGTTAAAACAAAAATTTGCAATATCATTTAAAAAAATGTAAATAATATCAAAAAAAAAAAATCGATTTTTTTTTTTCACAAAATATTCACTAAATTTAGTATATACGGAGCCAATTTTTTTTCAATGAAAAAATATTTTGTTAATTTTGATTCTTTATACCTTTGGCGTATTATATTACGTGTTTGCCTTTTTGTGTAGGCGCTTTTTGCCATGGCGGGAGTCCGAAGGCTCAAAGGGATGATTTCGCGCCGAGTGCCGTACGAAGGCCTCACTCTCGTGAAATGTTTATGCGACATTTGCATGTTTTTCTTTGGCTTTGTGCTTCGAAAAGGTTGCCGCGTATGTTCGCTAATATATGTGTGTACAAATTTGCATCAAACTTGGAAATTTGTTTCGCGTTTTAAGTGTACGTCGCGTATGTGAAAGGTTACAGAATCACCAATGAGATGTTTTCGTATTTAAGTTTATTCAAATTAATCTCGTATATAGGAATTGTACCTTAAATTAATATTTTTCTACATTATAACTAGTATTTTCAGTAATAAAAATTTATATTTTTATGTATTAATGATTTAATACATCATACGTATACAATGAACTTTATATAGATCGAATGAGCACAAATAAAAAATTTCGTTAAAAATTATTCGAAAAAAATATTATATAATATTAACAGCTTTATTTGCTGGATAATAAAAAGACAACGATTTGTTTCATGAGAATTTTGTGCAATTATTTGGACAAAAAAAGCATTTTTGTAATCCTAATTAGTGAGTTATTTTTGCACATTTATTGATGAATATTTATAGCATTATCAACGTTAATAATATTATTATTTCATAGTAATTCTCGATTTTGATCAGAAAATTGATACAATCCAAAGAAATTTCTTTTCAGAAACAATTATTCCGAAAAGAACTCCATTTTCACCAAACCTGAAAAAATATTCAAAAATTTTTACATAATTCAGAAACTCAACACCATTACAAAATTCCAAACTCCAACAATTAATTAATTGAGTCACCGCCATTAATATCGAAAACAAATTTTAATTCGCGCTAAAAGGCAACGTTTACACGGGTCCGCCTACATTATCATTATCGCACGACTCGCGCCCGCACATACATTTCGCATATCGCAATTTACATATGCAAATCGATCAGACGAGTTAGAGATATAATATTAAGGGGGTGGCTGGGGGTGCGAAACGAACACACACGCCCACACGCGCACCCCCCACGAAAGCTCCATATAAACAACGCGTGGATATTTTAATACACGCCCACGCAGCCAGTGGATATATCCACAATATTATGGCTGTATTATATCGGTGGAGAACAAGGGGGTATATCCATATTTATTTATGTACACGCCGGCGAAATAAATAAGACGACACGAGGAAAGGCTGCCGCTCTAGTCCTTATGTCGATGATTGAATTCGTTCTTTATTTATGGTTGAGGTGTGGTTCGGAAATTTTGGGGTCGGGGTGATTTTTTTGAATATTTCGGTTTAAATTTATAATGTGGAAATGTGTGTGTTTTGAAGTTTAACGTTCTGGAAAATAATTTGTAAAATTTAATAAATGATCTCAGTTCACTCTGATAAATTAGCAGAACTTACAACTATTACAGAACTGAA
This sequence comes from Hydropsyche betteni, assembly GCA_028571205.2. Classification (NCBI taxonomy): domain Eukaryota; kingdom Metazoa; phylum Arthropoda; class Insecta; order Trichoptera; family Hydropsychidae; genus Hydropsyche; species Hydropsyche betteni. Next base: position 63,883 of record JAOXNN020000056.1, on the reverse strand, counting down.
CATTATCTGGTGAAACTTGCAACTTTGACACAACATAGTAGAATTACTCGCGTAAGTTGCGACTCAGTTTCGCAAAATAATAATCGTCTCTTATGCTTTTTAGTTCTTTGCGCACAATCGCAATAATGTGAAGTTTTGACACGCTGACTGTTACGAGCATTCGCGTCGTATAAATCGTCAGCGAAACTCGTTTAGCGGCAAAAAATTTAAAAATATTCTAATGTCTTTTCGCCATCAGTTTCGAAACTTTCCAGACGAGGCTCGCATAAAAACGGTCGTTCATTTCGTGCCACCCTGTACGTCCTTTTTTGCCGCGGCCATTTGGTGGGACGCAGAGGGGACGAAAGGCTCCCCGGGGCCGCGTAATCCATTGTTTCTCAAACTGTGGTCAGCGACCTCATAAGGGTACCATTCAGCGTGTATGTACGTGGGATGCTCAAATTTTCATAATGGAAAAATATTCGAATTGTACGTGGAAACTTATATGATCGTTTTTTTTATGTGGAACTCAAACCAATATTTATATATAATACTAGTATATATGCTTGATGTCAATAATATTGGCTATGAATTGTTAACCATACTATTATGTAATAAAATGAAAATTAAATATATCTATGCAAAATTATTATATAACCATGCCGTTGCGAGATGTAATAAAAAAAAATTGAATATATCTATGCAAAAATATTTTATAACCGTGTCCTTGCGAAATGTCTCCAGAATATATAAGATAAGATTATAGCTGTTATTATATTGACCATAAAAGCTAAATTTGGAGTTCGCGATTTTCTAGCTCGAGAATGATGTAAATAGTGATTATAGCCGTTATTTTAATGGGCATACAGGCTAAATTGAAACGATAAGTCGAGAGCCTTAGCATACAAACAAACACAAACATCTGTTATCCGTGATTATATACGGGGGATGTAGTTTAAATTATGTTCATTATAGAAAAAAATGTTTTTATGATTAATTATTGAAAGTTCTAATATTTTTTCATAGAAAAATTATTCCTGATGATTTTGAATACTAAGATTCGATTCTTGGCTTTAGGCTAATGGTTATAAGATCATAATAGATTGAGTGGATCTTATATATTATAGATCATAATAGATTCGATGGATCTTATATACACTACAGTAAATTAAATGGATTTTAAATAGATCATAGTAGATCCAGTAGATCTTATATATCACATCATTCTCAAAATTTTGATAGATCGTTTCTTTCGATTAAAAAGTTTGAAAACCATTGGATTATAGACAAAAACAAAAGTAGAAGGCGCGTATGCGGCATAAACGACCCCGAGCCGCAGATCCGAAACTTCTGCATCCATGTTTGATATCGTCGCTTTGCATAATGCGACTGCTAGAAAATGTATATATTGTACCAACGTATCTGTGCGTATATCCTCTGTACATTTGAATTTACATGTATAATTTTCGGTTAGAGAAAATGCGAGCGCTTTGAACGCATGCAAAACCGTATGCAAATGTTAAACGTTGTTGATTCGATGCGTCGGTTTGGGACTCGGGTTTGGATTATTGCTACAAACGAGTCGGCATGTGTCGAATATGGATCCGAAAATTTATGTTTTCATTTGGTACATGTCGTAAATATTATAATTCAACATTTTCGTACTATACAGGGTGGCCATTGAAATACTAAAGGGTTTTGAAAAGTCATAATTTTTTCGTTTTATTTTTTAGAAAAACTCTTGGAGATTAAAATGATTATGTATGATAACAACGAATAAAAACTTCATGTTCTAAAACCTGTAAAAAAATAAAATCTCAGTCTTTCAGTGGCCACTCTACATCATCATCATAAGGAACCTTCTAAGGTCCACTACTAGACAAAGATCTCCCCGATACTTTTCCACACATTTCTATAATGGGGCCACTCTAAAGTATACTTTAAAAAAAAATACAAAATTTTCGCATTCACAAAAAATCAAAAAATCTCACTACTGACAAACGAACCAAAAACACAATGACCTACATAAAACCACGATAGCTCAATCAAGAAGCACAACACCCGTCAACAAGGGCGAACCATCAATCACGCGCGAAGACACCGTCCCATAATCATTAAACAATTTTTATATGAAGACGCATTTTCTCTTCCGAAAAGCCCATCATCGCGACGCATTATACTACATTTATTATACGGAGGCTTCCAGCGCACACACACACGACAATCATAATGGTATAATACATTACGGAGCGTGTACACAAACAAAATTATGCGAGTGGTAAACATCGCGTCAGACGTCGTAACTGTACACGGACGGGCGCGCCCCTTTGTCAAAAGTACGATGAAAAAGCTTTTCATAAAAGCCACCTTTGTGGTGGTGACGGCGCCGAGGGAGGGTGGGACAAATAAAAAATAATTGTGGTGCAGTTATTTTTGCCTTTTGTGTAAGTGACATCTCGGACTTGGAGACGCGTGACGTATTCGGTTTCGTTTTATTCGACGTGAATGGTTGTTTTATTGATTTTTCGCCTGATTAGATCATGTTTTTATTATGAATTACAGTGATCCCCCTTATAAAACCCCCTCCTATAATGACACCCCCCGATAACGTCATTTTTTTTCAAATGCATTTGAATTCTATTTTTTTTATTTATTTTTTTCAAATGTATGTGAAATAAACAATTAACTCGTAAAAATATCAAAAAATAAAAATAAAAATGAAAATGTTTCATTTATTGGTTTCCTAAATTCCCTTCTATAACATCAAACCTGCCTTGACGTTATAGGGGGGATTACTGAAATGTTTTTTTTTTTTGACAACAACAATAATAATAATCGAATGAGTCTTTCTTGAATTTTGTCGTTAAATCAAACTTAATACTGTAAAACCCCGTTTTTATTATACTTATCCGGAATTCATATTTTCCTACTATTTGCGTTCGATTCTTGCAATCCTGCTTCATTTTAATATTTTTAATACCCGCCTTTACGTTTTTATTTTCTACAATTCCGATTGACAATCTTTGTTTGAATGTATTGGTTATATATTGTTGACATTTTTTAATAATGTAATGATTCTGTTTATTTTTTTACCCTCAATCGAACGGTTTTCTTATCTTTCCTTTAATGTTATGTCATAAAAAGTTCAAATCCATTTATATCACCGAAAAAACGTATTTAAACCCTTACCAAATGCATGAATTTTTCAATAAAATGCATTATATTTTTTCAATAAAAAATATATTTTTTCAAATGTTATACTTGAACCCTCGATCTGTTTTATCTTTAATGACGTTTTATTATCGATCTCTTAAAAAATGTAAAAACAGAGTTTTGCTGTATCACAAATATCAATATACTTTTGAGAAAATATTTGTGAACTTTTGAAACACTCGACAGCGTCGCAATCCGCGCAAAAGCCCATGAAATTCGAAATCTTCAAGATTTTCAGCGGATAAGCGCACTTCGTCGACGTCCCATTTATTATTATAAAAATACCTCTTTTTTATTTTCAGGTGTCGGATTCGAGATTGACTGATTCAAGAGCATCGCTCATAAGGACAAGGTACGAAATTGAGATCATTTCCGCTTCTCGTATGACTCCAGCTCGTACGGTTGAATCGACACCGTCATTGCTTACAGGGAAAAGGATGTCTTATCGCGAGTTCTTTTTATGGTGGCAATATGTCGTTGTCTGACTTTCTTACGACAGAAATCCTATCTTTCCACACGAAATAAATAAAAAAAAATCGCCGGGACTCCCCTATTGTGTTCGGTGTCGAGAAGGGATTGGTCATCCGCGATGACGGGTATATCGTTTAAATATGGTTCGGAAAGTTGTCTGAATAATTTGTATGAAAGTTAGTTATGAGAAATTTTTCGGATAAACTACAGAGTATATGGTACGCTTTATTGATAATAAATAGTTTAGCGTGCATCGTTGAGTTTATGGGAATATTTACTAAATTATTCATGATTTTGAAAGTTAATATTGTATATTAATATTCATAACTTCCTTTCGTTGATTATGATACAAATAGTAAACACCGATCCTTATTACCATGTTTTAGATAAAATGGAAAATACACAAATTTGCATCGAAATATCAAATTGTGAACCCATAAATTTCGCCGACATGCAAAATGAGACATTTCGCACACCTCGCACGTATTTTTTCCTTCGCGCCGCAGTGATTGAAAAGGTGTGAAAATTCCCAAAAAAAAAACGCACATACACACACACTTTTTGCTTCGTTTCTCGAAAGAGCGTCCCCTAACAAGTTTCCAACCTCGTTCGCATTCAACACAGTATAGATACAGATTTCAATCTTGTCACGCAGATTTATTGCGAGCTCGACTGTGCGCGGATTTCGCCTCCCACACCCCCCCGGAGACGCTCGCCTCCCACTTTCGCCCACCACTCATCTGTCTCGGATAGTAATGGAATCTGCCAGCTGATTGAATGATTTCCAGAACTATTTGTCATTAATCCGAGGCCGTCGTTTTCCCCGGAGGAGAGCGCTAGGGTTAACTCTCGGGGTAGCGAGCCGAAGTTGTCATCAATCGCGACTTAACCGCACGGATTAGACCTCGGATTAGACTTGACGATGTTCCGCTGGAATTGTAATATAATTAATGCTGTTTGCTTGGCGAGTTGAAAGTTTAATCTGTGCATACGTAAAAATTTGCACGTGTAGTCAAAACTCCGGGGTGTGCAGAGGAAATCGTAGTTGGGAATTTACATAGAACTACAACTAAGTACAAACTATCAAGTTATTCAATGATTTTCTTTTTAGATTAATTTTACATGAAAACAAATTTCATATCTGACAAAACTACATAGTTTGGTTAAGTATTCAATCTTTTTTTTGATCAATGTTATGATCGTTGTATAAAAAAGCATGCTTACCTTAATCAAATTTTTGTAATTTTAATAAAAAAATAGTTAAACAATAATAATTATCTAATTCAAGTTTTAAAAAGTCAAATTCGTTTAGTAAAACGCTTAATTCAAATGAAAAAGAGTCAATTTTAAATGAAAATCCTATATATCATATTTAATGACGTTTTTATAGTTATTTTTCAAAATACTTTTATTATCCTCAAGTTTTTTTTATTCATTATGATTGCTATTATTGCTTTAAAAATCTTTATTCCTCCCATCAAAGTTTTTCAATATCAAAAATGTATTTTTTTATCAAAAAAGTAACAAATATTAATGATTCAAGAATTATTCACCCCTCCAAAAAAAAAGTTAAAACTGCCTCTAACAATAAGTAAAGCATAGATTCTACATTAGAAAACACTGATTACATTACATATGTTAATACATTCATGAAGTCATAAAACTGAAAAATAGTCTATTCAAACGCTGAAGTATTTAACTTTATTCAACAACAATTTTGCTAGTATTCAATGAATAGTTTTTTGAAACATAAACGTATAAAGAAAACTATTCGAACAATCTGACACATTGTATGCAGCGCGCATTTTCTTAATCGTAGAAGTAGCATAAAATTCGAATCCTTTGCACACTTTCATCGCATCTTATACGGTGTATAAGATGAAATGAGCAATATACGAGGCGGATGGAATGGCTTTTGCTCGTATCGCTTTAAAATTTATTCAACAATGTGTATAAATTTCGAACGACGTCGACGCTACGGTGGCTACGAAGAGCCTCCGTCGAGTTTATGAAAGAAGGAAATTCGTTTAAGCGCAAAAAGGGACCGCGTCTCGATAAAAGTACAAATTTACGATATGAATATCGCCGAGGACCCGCCGGGATCCTGAAAATAAATTGAGGAGTGAATGTCGCTGCTCTTACACAATGTTGCGCCGTCTCGTGATATAGTGATTATAATTTTTCGTTATCTGCAAAAGAACGGTCTATTGAGTAGTTCGAGGGCGTGTTTATGGCGTCTGTGTAAAGAAAATGTCCCGGGTTTTGTTCGTGCTTATAATGATGGGGTGAAAGTGCTTTAAGTTTCAGAGATTGTCGGCGAGTCGTTGGAAAAGGTTTTTAAAGTTACGAGTTTTATTAAGACAATAATTTTGAAAGTTTCTTCTGTGTGTTGGACATGTAAGAAGTCTAAATATTCCATTATTTTAATATTTAAATTGAATTGATTCATTCACTATTTTTTGCATATTTGATCATTACTTTGTATGGAATATGTAAATATAAAATGTTTAACATGAAAATTCTCATCATTTTTTATTTACATGGAGACTGAAATTTTACAAAAAATAGTGCAAATCTTTTATAAATCATTCATCAAAGTTTAGTAGATCCATTCAAATTATATGCATGCGATCATTTCGAAATTAGCATATCAAAATCCAAATGCTGAAATCTGGAACAGAGTCATGCACCAAAACAGCTTCTTCGGCGACAGCTGGGGAAAGGCTTTTCCAGCCTTGCGGGTTTTTCCTGGCATTTTCCACTCTTGTTCGTCCTTTTCCACTCCTCGATACGTATTACATACACACCGGAGGGCTATTTTTATTGGCTTATTGGTCCCGCGCCATGCGTTATCTCGCGCTCCATCGACCCTCCATTGAAACCCACTGAAGGCGTTCTCTTCGGGAATTTTCAGACACCGTTAACTCCGTGAAACGAAAAACGGTCCATTCAATGCAAATACTTCGGTGTCGGAGGTGAAAGTGGTGAAAGTTCCGTACGGAAGGCGCTTTTTCTTGTCGCCAATCCGCAAAGTGGTCTTTCGGCTTTGCGCTTTATGAGAATATTTCTTACTAGTAAACTGTCCTTTGTGCATGACCCGGATTTCTGAAATTATCTAAAAAAAAATGTTTTGAATATATTTTTTTAATATCGTTTCATAAGAATTGAATGTGATATGATTTGTATAAAATGAGAGATGGATTATTATATTGCTATTGAAATGCTATATTACAATGATAATATTTTCAATAATTCTCTTATCAAAATTCTCTTTCAATAAAATCCATTTAATGTTTCATTGTGCGGTTGACATTTACAATAACTGTTTCAGTAAATTTAAAATTTGATTTAATGTTCATTATCGGTTTTTTAATGACCTCAATTAATTTAACCAGAGTTTGATTTAATCAAATTATCCCAAATTCGTCCGGGAAGTTAAAAATAAATTCCGGCGGATTTCCGTGCGTACACTCGGAATTTTTTCCGCCACAGAATTATTCACTCCACTTTAGACAAGTGAGGACGTATTCCTCATCCCAACGACCATCTTTGTTTACTCTCTCACTTCGTGTCCTTCCTTCAGCTGAAGATTGAATTAAATCGCGTTTGGCAAATTTGTCAAGCAGACGTTGCGAAAGCGACGACCCGGAGAAAGAGGAAAAAGCCATATTCCCGACGAATTCCATCCACTTCCCGTACAAATGAAATATAAAATCCCGTGGATGTCCGAATCGGGCTTATTCCACAATGAAAACGTGTTCGTCGGTGATTTTCTTCGGGCTGCAAGGATGTTGCACGGCAATTTTTCCCGCTTTTCCGGAAAATGTTGTCGGATTCGCGTCTCAGCGGCTTATCGGAAAAATGCTCAGGGAAAATATTTACACGCAGATTTTCACCACCGCTTCGTTTGATCGTCTGTGGAAATGTTTCTACATGTGTATTCATCGAGTTTTGCTCGTGTGTACGTATGTTTGTAAATGTTGTGTTGCGCTCACGTCCTAGGATTGCTTTATTGAACTGTGAAATTGTGGAAACATTTCGACAATATTGACTTTTGCATAAAGCCGATGGAGCAAGTTTCACATTCTGGATGATATAAAGGGGAAAAAAATGTTTAACGTCGGATTTTATTGATTATTCGTTTCGAATATGCATTGTTATGCTGATTTTTTCTATGAATTTATGAATATTTATTCTTGGAAAATTTCTCTTCAACTCTGATAAAATATTTCATCGCGTACAATTCTTATGATTGTTCAAATAATAAGCATTCATTTTTGAATGAATCGAGAATATCTTTGGTATTATTTTTATTTCTTATGACTTAAAATATCGTTTTTTTTAAGATGTTCGAATTATGACATAATAAAATGAATCAACTGAAATTATTAAAACATCTTTTCAATCGATGAATTCATATAATTAAAGAGATCAAATTCAAACGAATCCAGTTCGAATTATACTAATTCCCTTACGTACCTCCCCGAATTCCCATGTAAATTCTTTCATCTTGTCTTATATTGTGGAACACCCAACATCGTAGGATACACAGCATATGATTCTTCAGATCTGATATCCAAAATTCTAGCCTATCTTGGCACTCGTTGTTTCATCATGTTCTTACATATGTGGTAATTGGACCTGGCCTCAGACACCTCCAATCAACGACAACACGAAGATCAAATTATAAAAATGCACTTAAATCACAAGCAACACTCAAATAAAGCATGACACGCCACGCCGAATAAACGCGCGAATAAAATGTCATCGCCGCGGGAATCGAAATTTTTTCAAAGCGCAAATACATTATGCAGCACTTCCGCGACTATGTCGTACCGCTGAAAATTTTCTGAAATATCGCTCTCGTTTTCCGAACTCCTCCCCGGTGGCTAATGCATATTACATGGAAACGGCGACGGTCGCCCATGCAGATTTATGACTCCTTGTGTACGAGGAGCGCTCGTACACATTGATTCCCGGGACGGACCGGAGCGTCCCGGGAATCTGTCCCGAGTACCTCGTACACTTACCCGGGCTTATCCCGAACTGAAAAGGAACGTGTGCTGGACATAAATAGGGGATAACCGAGATACAAGCGAGGATACACGTGACTGCATTACTTGCATATTGCTCGGGATGTTTTCTGAAAATTTTGTAGGATGTGGGCATGTTAAATTTTTGTTTACGGATGATGTTTTTTATTTGGCGTAGGTTTTTGTGCGATTAAAATATAACAAAGAGATGCGCATTTTTCTGTTTTTTTACGTGTTCCCTCTTTGTTCTAGCTTTTTAAGACGATATGGGATCGAATTTAAAATATTATATTTATTTTGGAATGATTTAGAATATTTTATTATTGATGTTCAAATTTTTTATTTATCGAGAGATTTTGTGTAGTTGAAATATACCAAAGAGAAACCCATTATTCAACTTTTTATATACCCCCTCTTTTTTAGCTTTCTAAGATGGTTTGGGATCGAAAAGATAATAGTTTATTTTTTATTATATTCATAACAGTATTGATTGGATTACCTCTTATCAATCACTTGAGTGAAGAAAAATGTGGAATATTCAATAAATGAAAATAATCAACATAATGATTTTTATAATAAAATTCTTTAAGGGTTTCCTTATTTTTATTACTTCATAAAAGATTAATTTATATGAAATGATAATACAACTAAATCATTTCATAAATTGGAATGTAAATATGGAACTTCAACCTTGTACGTAATTATCAAGGCTTAAAACAATATTTTTAAAAAATACGGAATTTTAATTTGAAATTGATTCAATTTTAAACGAAATCCAACCGCGCCAAATATAATATGCATAACAACGGAGTTTTCACTATGGGGTCGCCGTTATTAAGATAATATATTTGAAGAATTTTAATAAGCGCATATAGCCCGAAGTGAGAGCAAAAGCCTAGTATGGGAGGGGGCTGTTTTCGTAAATAAAAACGAACACTCGGGGCGCGTTTAATTAAAACCTTAAAGTTTCCCATCGTCTTCGAGTTATGGAGTAACAAAAGGCGTCTCCCATCTATTCGGGTAATTATGGAAAAAAGAGAGACGCGATAATCGTTCATTATTCGCAGTAAACTTCGCAAACTTAGTGCTGAACGTTCGCAAATTTTTATACATAAAAAGCTGCAACTTTTTTACGGGCCGACGCTAAGCCATGGAAGAAAATTGGGATTTTAATATTTATTTATTTTTTTCGCACGCTGACAATTTACATATTGTGTATTGTGTTCGCGCGGAGCGAAGGCAAGTTCAGCGAACAAATTAAAACTCTATTTACAACCAATTCGTAGCATTTTTTCTTGTGAGATGAACTTAAATTGGGCGTGTAATTATATATTTGCGATAAAAGATCCGCCGGTTTATTTTTTTATTTTATTTTTCATTAACATCGCGAACTCTCTTATATCTTCGTATAATTTTGAAATAAAACGGAGGAGAGCCATAAAACGAACCCGCTTAATGAACGCAAAAGTATCCATAATGGATCTCAATTATTATACAACTCTCACCTTAAGTATGCCGTTTCGAAATTTGTTAAATCAAAATATTTAAAAGTGCATAATTACAGAAAAATTATGAAAATATCAATATTAAATACAGTGAATCTCTGCTTTCACGTTTTTGAAGGAAAATAAAAAAGTTATCAGAAGGAAAATGTAGAATGAGTGTTTCAAAAAAAAAATAGTCAAGAATAAGTTTTCATCAAAAAAAATAACGCAATAATGAAAATTCATGCATTTGATACATATTTTTGGGTTTATATAAGCTATTTTGATGGTATATTAAAAAATAAATTTGAACTTTTGATATCATCATATGAAAGTAAAGATCAAAAAACAATATGATTAAAAGTAAATAAAAAGAACAGAAAAATTATAACGTATCAAATGTTTGCAACATATAAGCATTGACAATTGTTGCAAATTATAAATAGTTTTACATAATTTAAAGAATTTCAAATATTTCAGTCATAAATTACAGGTAATAAAAACGTAAAAGCGGGTATTAAATGTACTTAATTGAAATGGATCTGCAGAAATTGAATCAAAACAGCATAAAAACGTGAATTTTTGGCGCGTAAAAATAAGGTTTCACTGTATTATGTACATTTTGTATGACATACTTTCGCTGAGCAATTCTTATCTAATTATTCCTAACATTACGCTCAGACCGGAGAATAAACGCGCCAATAACAACAACAAAGATACGCTCCCACAAAAATATAAAACGGCAATATTCCCATGACGACAGAGCACACCAGCCACACTAAAAGAAAGCTAAAAAGGAAAAGAGAGTGGCAATAAAAACGGAGACTCAAATCTGCAATGAAATCGAATTTTCGCGGATGGCTCATATTACGCCTTACGAACGTATTACGGACGCTGCATACTTTCGCGTGAGTTTTCCCGCTCTTTTCTACGGTTCAAAAGGTGGGTTTTCCCTTCAAAGGAAAGGAAAAACGGAAACCTCTCCTCGTCGCTAAAGAAGAGCGGTTGTGTATTTTCATTACGTTCTCATCTTTCGTTCGAATTTTTCTCGTTAAATTCGAAATGGGAATCGACGAACGTGTGTCACATACGCTTTTCGGTTACAAAGGATGTCTACGCGTGCACACTTCGTGTTCGTTTTTTTTTTCTTTATTTATTTCGTTGGTTATTTCTTTGCCGGTGTACGTTGAAAAGGTTCGGAATTGCGCGGAAATTTTGAAAAATAAAGAAAACTCGCGTAAAAATAAATAATGAATAAAAGAAAAAGTGGCGCGTTGTCGTCGGCGGAAATAAGGCTTTGATGGGTTTACGTCGATCATTTTTTTTTTTTACTCCGATGCTTGTACGCTTTGATCTCTTGTTGTTGTTCGATGGAATAAAAACATGGGATATACTTTCATTGGGGCTTTATATTGTCGTGTCATTTGCAATTTATCGTCAAATCGATTTTTTTCCCTTTGATGTTTTCGTTTGCAAACAAAAATTAAACTATTTTAAAATAATTGAAATATCGTTTAAAAGCTTTAATATTTCATACTATTATATTGAAGAAATGCAATATGGATATTGAAGATAATTAAATTTCAAAGAAAAACAAAACTCATTGTTTCTCTCCCCAACATTCATCATACCCTCTATTTACTCCGACCCCATTTTATCATTGGACCACCTCACAACACAAAACACATACATAATGAACATTTAATTAACTGATCAATTATCCACGAACAAGCACAACACATCCAACCAAACAAACAAACTCGCCGGATCAATACAATCAATCCGCGAATCAAAACCGCGCGGCCATCACAAAAGCCATTACCATTCCCTCCACATCTGACAACAACCACACTTTATCCGCGACGATATCGTAACATTTTACTACACCACAACACTAGTGATTCTCGTGTAGGATTTTCGGCCACGGTCCTCATAATAAATCGTCATTATATCGTCGTCGGCTGAGTAAACAAGTCACCGGAGCTAACGGCGACACTCGTCCTGCTTTCGCGGTTAGTTATTGGTCCTGCCCGACAGTCGTTAGTACCAATAAAACGGGACGATTCTGCAATTTTCACATCCCGAAACCACCCACGGGCCTCTGTGATAATAAATCGGGAACAGATCCGATTATGGGATTGCACAATGCGCGTTATTGTTGTGCCCGATGAATTTATCGGGCGCGTCGCGCGAGTGTTTCGCAATGGAGTTTTGCGAGGTTTTCGAATTAATGATGATTAATCAAATTCGTTCGGCAAATCGACTAATTTCGGATCGCTAATTAAATTCGGTCGGATATACTTTTTCGATCCAATTGTAGAATTTTGATCGGTTTGTATTCGTTGAAAATTTGCGGCGTTGTCGAATCTTTGTTTCGTTCGAAATTTTCAATTTCGTTGCGGTCGATTGGTTGTTTATTGAAATTTTATTTTTTTTAGTGGAAATATGTAATATACATTCAATTCTTTTTTTACACGATTTCGAAATAACACAGTTTAAAGAAGAAGAACCGATTTTTTACACTGTTTTTTTTTCACTTTAACACATTATAAAAAAATGTGTATTATTATGCCACAATATTGAAATTCGGCACATGCAATACAATTACAGTTATTAAATAAAAAAAATGGATGTTTTTCATTATAAATACATTTTTATAAAGTATATTTCGATGGACGTTCCATTCAATTATAGTTAGAATCTATCTCCAATTTTGATACGATAACCATACATTTTTTACTCGGTATTCTCAAACGTATCCCCGTGTAAAAAGGGCATTGGGTGTATAGTTTTTTTTGAAGGATAAAATGGTTAATTTGTCTTTCAGTTACCTGATTTAATACAGGTGCTTTCGAGCTTTACTTAAGTTCTTCATAAAACTAGTGCAACTAAAAAAAAATTAGCTCAACTTAATTAAAACCCCACTTCATTTCAAAAAGCGACCTCGTTATAAAATCACAACGCACTCGCTCCAATTCCGCCGATTTTCATCCACCCATACATCATCACGTGAACGTAAATACGTCAATTTATTAAAACGTTCATTCCCAGCGGATAGAATCGTTATATCGAGTTATCGCGCCCGTGAGGACGCATCGTCAAAGTGAAATTTATACGACTTTTATACGGCCGACTCGTTAAAAATTGATATTTATTCTCCGCCGATCCTTCCGAACTTTTCGCAAGTCCATAAAAGCGCGGTTCGATTCTATTATTTTATCGGCGGGAGACCCTTTCGGGTGGTAAACAATAAGTTTTTCCCGAGTTCGACGACGAATAATAAAACGGTCTATTGTGGCCGCCGATCGAGCTCGAAGCGAAAATAATATTCTTCCATTATGCCGGGTTTTTATTATTGTTATGTTGTTGCGTTATTGTCGCGGAAAATAATCGCGGCGACAATAACTCGGCGCTGTTCGCGCAGCACAATGGAGGCTTTTGCTTTGCTTTCGGACGGCAAGTTCTGGTGGGTCGTAAAGCTCGGCATAAAACTTAATGGAGACACGGTTCAAACTGAAACAGCGAGGTTACGTTTTTATATTGCGTAATGCGCGTTTTTATGCCGTCAAAGAACTAGTGTCCGCCCTAATTTGATTCAATTTGCCCGTTTGTCGGGTGGGATGTTTTCGCAGATACGCGCGAAAGTTGTGGGTTTTTGGTGTTGAGGTCGGATGGAAATGGGCTGGTTTTGAAAATGTGGATGTGTTTGTTTTGAATAAATGAATTCGAGGATGTATAATGGAAATTTTTCGTTGTCTGCGTCGGGTATGAGGAAGTTGCTTTATATATTGGCTGTATAAATAATAATGGAACGTTCTGGTTTTCGAATACAAATATTTTGATTGAAATCTGTATAGCAGGGTTGTTATTATTCAGATACAAAACTTTTGAATAATATCGGAAAACTGTTGCTGTTATTATATCAAACTTTGAAATGCATATACGGGGTTTTGTGCATTGAATATTCACAAGAGCGAAAAGGAAGACTTTCTTTTTATTTTGTGGGTTTTGTTGATTCTACTGGTCAGACTTTTGTTTGAATAACTTCTTTTATTCATACACTTGTATGCATTTTATATCCGTATACTATTTTATACGTATATTTTGATCCTCAGAGAACAAAACTTTCCGTATAAAATTTAGTTAAAATGTCATGATTTAAAACATTTCAACTTTACTTATTCGAATCCCGCGTCGTATTTTCGTCCGAACAAACTCAAATAGAACCGTATCGATTCAAATACACACACTGAAACGTTCTAAAAATGCAAACGTCCCTTCCACGAACGTGATCTCGAATTTTTATTAGCGAAGGGACGTCGAGTGACTCGACGGAAACCCTTCGAATATTTCATTCGCGATAACGAAGGATGCATAATTTGATGTGAAAAAAGAAGGACCGATCCCGGATTCGTTTACCAGATAAAAAATTCGGACCCCGAAACCGTATTTCTCGTTACAAGTTTTAATTAAAACGCGGCCGTTTGATAATAATCGACTCACCATCCCGCAAAACTAACCCGATGTAAAACGATTACTTCCGCACAATTTAACATTCGTCTCCTTCGTTAACGGCCCTCGGAGACGGCGTTAAACGGTTAAAATGCGATTAACACTTTCCGTCGGCATAATGGACGATTTTATTTTTTACAATATAATAATCGCGGCGACTTTTGCGCTAGGTGGAAAGTTTTCCCGGCCCTTTTGCGGGATTTTTCCCGGTCCCGAAGTGGAAAGATAAATAAAAATTGCGTCCCGGAGTAACACTTGTTTTCCGTCTTTCCTTTGCGCTTTTTTCCCGCGTCTGCTCGGTCGCTAATTTTCGCGTCTTTTGGGGAAAATGCGAAAGTTTTGCGAAAACGCGCGAGCGTGCGACCGCCTTTTAAAAAACGGCACATAAATAAGGTTATAAAACAACACTGAAAAGAATACTAAAACGGCATGGTGGGTATGCGTATTGTTTTTTTTTTCGAAAAAGTTTTTGTTTTTTTAATATTTACAATGGAAAAGTGTCAAAAAGGGAGCGGAAAACCTATAAAATATTGAAACATGAAAGTCATTGACCCTAGAGTAAATTAGTTTTTGAAATTTTAACAATATTTTGTGAAACATGTTACTTTTCTACGATAATATTATTTCAGGGAAAAACTTATTTTTATATTAAGAACGATTCAATTTTATTTATTTACTCGAAAAGTTTGGGTTTTATTTTAGTTGAAGTTTATTATAAAACGATATTTGAATAGTATATAATATAATAAAATGTAATTAACTCATATATAATATTTTCTTAATAAGATTCACATAAATCGAACGAAATTAAGTAGCACTTTGATCTTCACTTTGAAAATTTAATCAAATTTGATATGGCCAACATGTCGACAATGTACTAAGACGCATCGACACATAAAAGACGCCTCACAAGAAACGTATCCCCGATTCGAACAGATTAAATAAATCTGAAAAGCCCACGGCATAAATATCACATAATATGTTCGCCAAAAATACATTACGCGAAACCGCCAGTGATTTAAGCGCTACACAATAATGCCCTCGGTAATATATACACACGCCGAAGAACGGAATATTTTAATAGAAATTTGCCGAAACGAATCCGATACCGACGTCTTTAATTATCCCCATAAATCCCCGAGCTCTCGTCGGGCGCACTGTGCTTATGAATTATGCCATAGTTATACTTGTTCGGTGTTAAAATACGAAATAAATTGGCGGCAGCGGTGTGAGCGTTGAGAAGCTCAAAGAGGGCTTTAAGCTTTCGCGATAGTAGTAACGTAATGTCTTATTATTTGCCAGACAACGGCGATCAATAAGGGCACCGCCGAAAATGTATTCATGTCACAAACACGAACCGCAACCGAAATATATTACACGTTGTCCTTATAGGACACGCCCGACTACATATATAAATGTGATAAAATACTTGTAATGTGCCCTATCAACCTACCGAAAATGGTTACTTATTATATAATACCAATTGATCTATCATATTGAATCCATTGAAATTCGTTTTTCGGGTGAATGTATTATACTAATGTTCGAATAATTGATGTTTGTATCGTCAGTATAATATATTATGTCTATTAAGCAAAGTTTTTGTAATCGGATTTTCAATGAAAAACGCAAAAAAACATCGTATTTTTTATAAAATTTACTAATGAAGTTCGTTTATTTGTTTGTTTGTTGCCGTTTCACTCCAACGCCGTTCTACCGATCACCACAAAAATTGGCATGTATATGTTTTTTTTGTGGTATTATTGAAATAGGGTGAACATATTTCCCGGAACACAAAACGGGACGGTCCGCAAAAAAAATGTTCCCCCACCTATAACAATAAAACAATTTTTTTTTCTAGAAGGTTTTTATATCATTAAAAACCATTAGAAACCAAAACGGCACAGTTTGCAAAAATTAAATTAAAAAAATAATTTGATTTAAAATTTAAGTCCCGAGAACGCCGGGTACTACCACTAGTAATGTATAAAAAAGTTCATTCTAAATAATGAACGCCTTAAATGTTGAATTAAATGTAAAATGTTGCATAAATTTTAAATTTCACAAAAAATGCAATTTTTTGCGTTTTTATAGAAACCGAGTTACGTAATCGTTGTTAAACATATTTATTACATGAAAATACTTTTCTGATAAAGCTAATAAAGAATAGAATAAAGCTTCTTAAGTTTAAAAAAAAATAATTTCGAATCAATATCAAGTAAATATTTAATGGATAACAGAATCTTTCATTCCGTAATATAATTTAAGAATTTCTTTCTATAATCTATTTTTCTTTTTGAATATCATGTGCTTGTAACGTGAGGAGACTCGCGTTTACCAAAGGAGACTTTGAAGGTCGAGCAATCTGGCAAAATATAGAAAATAGTGATACGTGACGCATATTAAGGACGTCGATACGTTCTCAGACGCTTTGTATGATATACGCTCAGTAATAATTCACGAGTTCAAGTGCGATTTTTATCTGTAAAATATTATTTTCGTACGTGGAAATTTTATTAGATTACGATTCTAGGATTACTGTGTGCGTCTGTGGTCTGAAATTGAATAGATCCCAAAATTCGTAGCCAGTTCGTATTTATTTTGAATACATTTCGGAAAGAGTTCAGTAAGAACCGAGTAGCTCATTACAGATAGTTTTTTTTTATTTTACTTCTCTAATTTGAAGTTTTCGTGATGGATCAAATATCTACCTTCTCGTTTTTTTTTTCGACTTAAATCCATTTTTTCATTTAATCAGATACAATTCATTATGCAACTCTCATCCAGACAAACGTAAACGCATTTTGAAAAATATTCAAATCATAAACCGAAAACTCAGCGACAACAGAAGAAAATCAGAATATGCAAATGTATTTATCCCCATGAACGCTTCGGCGGGATTCACAAAATCGCATCCCGACTCGTTAGCAGTTTCCATTAACTCCCCCAATTCATACCCCGACAACACATTTTTCGCAAGAACGTCGGCAGTAACGCGTAACTTACGGTTCGGCTCACGTAGTTGTTTCGCAATTCGGCCAATTTCCTCCGGCAGTTTCTCGAAATAATTGCATTTTCCAATAATTTC
The DNA here is from genome assembly GCA_028571205.2 of Hydropsyche betteni. Lineage (NCBI taxonomy): Eukaryota > Metazoa > Arthropoda > Insecta > Trichoptera > Hydropsychidae > Hydropsyche > Hydropsyche betteni. Next base: position 46,103 of record JAOXNN020000056.1, on the reverse strand, counting down.
CTGCGGCCAGTGCGGGGCGCTAAAAAGGCTGAGATCCTCGCCAAGTTACGGTGTACACGGGGTGCTGAAAATCTATAAGAAGTCGGGCCAAAGTCTGATTAATTGGTTGTAATATAAAATTTTACTAAATCAATAGAACAATATTATTGTATTATCGATAAATAAAATGTAATTTTTATGATATATTTTGTTTTACGTTGTAGTTTATTCTACGATCTTCAAAGATACACTTTCTCAATTAATAGTTTCTAATGCTATTGTTTTTCTTTATCGATTAATTGTACTGTATTCTTTTTTTCTTTTATATCGAAACAAATGCTGCTTTAACAAAAGGTTGATAACGTATTTTCAGTCCTTTCAGTCCAACGAAGATGTTATTTTTAACCTATTTATCAAGATAACGTTTCCAATAAGATGGTTTTCCATTCATTTTTCTTAGAAAAAGTAATTGTTCTAATAGAAAAAAATGTTTTAAAAGAGAGTCATATATTTTTTAATTATAATATGTTTAAAGGTGGACGTAAACGTATCACAAACGAAGTTATATTATACATACTTATGAATTTATAATACTTAATATAAAGGTCTTTCAATAGGGATGCTCAAAATTTGTTATCTTATGGCAACCACGTTGTTCAAGTGACATCTGTCAAAATAATTATCTAGCAATATGCAGAAAATCATCACGAAAGGTGACAGCGTTTTACAATGTATGCAAATCATCAAATTTCATTGCACATTTTAAAATCGAGCGCTCGTATTGAAAAACCTTATACAACCGATATAAGAAATACACCTGCATTTTCGAATTTTTATGCACCCTCACATGCACGCTCACGCTTATGTTCATTATAAAAAAAAATCATATTGACCTCACACGCAAACCAAAGTCTTCCTGATAATATCACACATCCGATTCACGCGTCCTTAACCTTTCCCTTACGGCGCTAAAAAAAAACGTTCGTTCCGGTGTTGGGTAGTCACTACACATTCAAAAATTAGCGATTTAAAATCGGAAAAATAAAAACATTCATAGCTAATCCCCATAATTAATTAAAATTGAAGTAAAAAATATGATAATTGTGATTTATTTACTGAAATCATTAAAAAACCATCTGGCAACGCTCACGAAATGGGAATAGGTCCACTCCAGTTGCGAGCTCGAAAGCCACTGCGCACTAAAGATGGAAATGCCCCCCACTCACGACTGAGAACATTGAGCTACTTGCACTTCTACAGTGAAGTATGCAAGAGTGAGATGCGAATATGCACGTACATTTAGCTCAACGCTGTGTTTTACGCGAATTTGTTCATAAAATAGCTTAGATGTACTCAATAAATTCTGAGTATTATTAATATTATTTTTTAAATCGATGCGAAAATATATTATGGAGGAATTCCTAAAATCTTTTATTTATTATATTTATAGAGATATTGATACTTATTAGAGAAATGTGTAGATGATACACATCACCGGTAACGAAAGGTTAACAAACCGCCCAAAATTAAAAACCCACTAAAATCCTATCCTTCTTCGGCACCCTGTACGCAGAATACGGGGGCGCAGCCTCCAGGGAGCAGACTTCGCCCCCCGAATAGCAATGAGGGGGCGCATCCCCGGCCTCGAAGCGTGCACTCGGCATGCATAATCGCGAGCGACGCCCTTTGTGTCATTAAGGGCCCAGAGGGCAAAAAAGACAACGATGACCGCGAATACGTTAACCCGTCTGTGACCCCTACGTGTCTGTTGTCGGCCCGATGAATGGCAGAAGCCTCTTTTCGGTGGTGCTGTGAGGGATTAGTGTTTCGGGTGTGACGGGTGTTTTGTTGAGGTTGTCGATTTGATGGGATGTGATTTTTGAGGGGGAAGGGTGTTATGGGTGATTTTTTTTTCGATTGATGTGAGATGTTTGGTGGTTTATGAAAATTGAAATTGTATTATTTGATATATACAATAAACCACCCTATAAGATCCGTCCCCCCTTATATCGTTCAAATGTGTTCGATTTTTTTTTTCAAATGCATTTGAAACAAGCAGTCGACACGTAAAAATTAAAATTGAAACACCTTAACCCTCTTTAACATGGAATCTATCTTGACGTTATAGGGGGGGGGGTGGTTTACTGTAAGTTATTCATATTTAGTGGTTTTAACAATTTTTTTTTTCTGTTCAATTTCGTGGAATTTTTTTCGTAGAACGAGAATACAAAAGTGAATAATATAATTTATTAAATTTTATTTAATATGTAATAAAAAAATACTATAATTACTATGTACATGTTATTTATTCAGCATTCAATAAAGTTTTTGTAGTATTTTTAAAAGTAAAAGCGCTTTTTGATAAATGAAAAATAATAAATAGTGATCGCAAAAAGTTGAATTCAAAAATTGAATCATTTATTTACCGCGTAACATATTTATCTTATTAATATCCCCTATATATAAAAGCGGATTTCTCTCTGTGTGTGTGTGTGTCTCGATGACGCTCGCGACTTTAAAATGATCGACCCGTCGATCTCCTATATACATGTATAATTAATTCTTCATGCGTATATGATCTTT
>JAOXNN020000056.1:10951-43441 GCA_028571205.2 Hydropsyche betteni | reverse complement strand
GGTTTTCACATTTTATCGTTTTCCGTTTCTTAACAAATCCACACCCGATGTTATTAACATCGGGCCTATATACTAGTGAAAAATAATACTATTCAACTTTATTAATATACACTAAAACAAAATCTAAAAATTGTGCTGAACAAAACAAAATAAAAACCCAACAAACTTTTCAACATCAACACGTTTTTTATTTCGCGAAAAAACCGCCTTTTACTATCGAAGTTAACCGATTCGTAATGGAGTGTTTTCTAAGACCTCAAAGCAACCTTGGACTTTTCCGCGTCCGCACAAAACCAAAAAGTTTTCTCATTTTCGTCCGCGGCCGTACTTAATTGCTCGAACGATCCGTATTGACATCTCCGAGCGCGGCCCCGATTAAATTTATATTTATTACCGAGCCTTAATGGAGAGGCTTTCGCATGCGAACACATCATGCCGATTATATTATAAATGTACGCGCGGAACGTTCGGAATAACATGTGCCGTCGTACGGCTTGAGTAATTTAAGGTCAACGTAGTTCCGGAATCATAGATAAATAAAAGCGGGGAAAAATTGCGTCCGTTGCGGCCTTAAGTGTCCCCATTTTTTTCGTCCTCGAGGGTAGGTAAGGTTCTCGTATAATTTCGCGCAATTTAACCCTCGAGAATGTTTTTACTTTTCGTATTTGTAAAAATTTCGTGATTCGAAAACGCGTGCATAAAATAATATATTTTCGTACGAATATGATTCGAGTTTTTTTAATGTTTGCTTTTAAACTCAACGTTCATATTTATTTAAAATTTACAGATTTTTTTTTAAACGTACATTTTTGGGTTCTGTCTATTCAAAGTTTAATGTACATATGAATTATATTCAATTAAGCTCTCATATTTCATCTCATATTGTCATTTAAAATATTATATTATACAGTTGAGAGCAAAGGAAGCTCACATATGATGAAAGGGAAGATTCGTACGTATAATTAGTAAAATATCAAGTATTTAAGGGTTAAGCGAGCTCGGGGAAGGGCCTTCTGAATTAAATTTCCTCGTGGAAAACTAGCGACATTATTTATTAACCAGGCGATAAATTACTCCGACAAAAGACCGTCGTGTCGTCGTATGGAAACGGGCCATGGGGTTTCGCACAAAACTACCCCTTCGCCATAGATATTTCGGACTACATGAGTTGATCCTGAGGATGTCGTTAATTCGCAGAGATGTTTATTACCCAGTATTTATTGACCTCCGTCCTTCCTTAAATGTAGCGTATGTAATGGAAATAGAAGCCTTGTTCCAATCCAGATTAATTCAATTATAATATATGAAAAATATTATACATGTCAACTGATAAAAACACTTTTATTAAGTGCTTGATTAACTGATATGAACATTATCATCTGTTCTAATCATTTGGTATACAAATATTAAAAAAATATATATCGCATTTCAAAACATTCTCACACAACGGCTATATACAAAAAAAAATATACAAAACACCACACAACTCCGGAGACTCGCTCCGCTCGAAAATAAGATCTTTTCATAAACTTCCGGCGATTATGAAGTCTTAAAACCCTATAATGAACACGGCAACCCCACCCGAACAAATAAACCCAACCACCATCTCCAACAACGCCGAAAAAAAAGCAACCACCCAAAAAGAACAACCTCCGTCAGAGCACAGAGTCTCGATTGGCGCTCGAGGGGGAGCCTCCCCTGCCCGCCCGACCATGAATAATATAAATTGCAAGGAGCGAGGAGGCACTACACACAATTTATTTGTTTACAGGACCCGGGGGGAGATGAACTGAGCATCAGGGCAGGTCTCAGTCGCCATGGAGAGGACAAAAGCGCTCCTCCACTTGGCCGCGGTGATGGCCTTCGCGGCCGCCACCTCCGGCTGCTCCGCGGGAGGTCGACCGGCTGAAAAATGCACCACGTGAGTGTTTCAGGACTTCTTTTTGTCTTTTTGTTCTGTGTTTTCGTTTGCGTGTTTCGTCTGAATTGTTTATGGGGTCGTGATGATGAGATTTGCAAGCTTTGCGGGGGGTCGGAGTGCGCGAGTTTGTGTGACGTTTTAGGTGTATGGATGTATTGGTGTGGTTATGTTTTATGATTTGATATTATTTTTCAATTTTTATATACAGTTTATATTATACGCCTAATCTTCTTTTTACACGATAAAAAAAACTAAATAATAAAAAAAATACTAAAAGAGAATAAAAAATGTATGGTGATCATATAAAAATTAGAGATGGGTTCCATCAGTATATTTGGATAGAACTTTCATTCAAACTATTATATTCATCATCATTAAATCATCAAAATAAAATGAAATTTTTTTATATAATAATTATAATTGTATACTGGCCTGCTTCGGATCTTACCATTTTGGCATAATAATATGTATATTTTTATTATTTTTCCGTATTAAAAAGAAAAAATTGTGTAAAATAAATAAAACATTCTTTTTCTTTGAGCCGTATTATTTTTAAATCGCGTAAAAAGAGTTTTGGATATAATTTCATTTTTGTGATAAATATAGCGGAAATTTTGTTTTGTTATAAATAAATGAAATAATATACCACAAAATGGATGCCGTGACTTTTGACCAATTAAAAGTACTTTGGCTAATATAAACAGTTTGCTTTCAATTTGATATTTGCAAATAAATAATTGAATGAAATTTTATTAAATAATATTCTCAATTAATTTCCCGTTCGAAATATTAATTATTTCACGAAATTTATAAACGAATAATTGAATATCTTTCGAGGGTTGCTTGTTATTCTTTTTACGTTGTAAATATGGTTGTTTTCATCTCAAATTATCGCGGATATTTTTGGAATCAATCATTTTTCGTTATATAACAAGTATTCGGATCGTCTCTAATATGATTTTTTTTTAGCTTTCGATTCGTTTCTTATACAAGAAATACACATAAAAGCATGGTGCGCTCGCACTTTTTCCCTGCAGCGTCGCTTAAATTTCAAAGCACGTTTTGATAGAAGAAACGTTCAGAATACCGTATATATAGAAAATGGGGAAATAAAAAAAATCGACATCCCTCACCCCCCCACTTCCACCCTTTACCAATAGTGTATCGAACTAAACGTCTAACAAACATAGGGTCAAATTTTTATGGGGCACGAAATAAAACGATTTCGATCGTAATAAAGCGCCAAAATCGACCTGAATTTTCAATTGGATCAATTCGCCGTAAAACGTATATTCAAATCATCGAAGAAAACTGTCAGATGTATATTTGTTTTGACATTTTTGTATGTTTGCGACATATCAAATTTTGTGTCATTTTTTTAATGAAATTATTTCGGTTATCTTTATAGAAACGGTACACATAATATTTTATAATAAGTTTTTTTTATTTAAAAAAAACCTAAAGGTTTTCATCTTATTTTTGATTAACTTCAACCATTATGTGGAAAAACTGTACGCGAAAATTTGTTACAGAATACCGTATTAGTGTTATGTATTGTGCATATTACTTGGTCGATGAGCGTTCATATCGTGCAAGAAGCGCATAAACAACCTTTCCGTCTAATGAAAAAACAGTGTTTTTTAGCTGAAAACTTTTTCTTTTTTTTAAGATGAACTTTTCGTGTGTACCTTTGACGTTCGCTGTATGAACGCGTGCGCTATTCTGTTTCTTGTTTTCTTTGTCGTTTCACTTGTAAAAGTCTCATTTTCATAATGGTAACATGCATATTTTACTTCAAAATACTTAGCGTGAATCGGATGATTTAATTGGTATACGAAAACATGCATAAACAACCAGAATTAATCATGTAAATGGTCCACATACTCTATCACAATACGAGAAATTCGATTTAGAAATCATACATTCCGAACACTCGACTCCACACCATTCCGCCCAGGACTATTTAATACATACATCAAATATCTGAAATTAGATATGAAAACCTTTTCATACACGAATGGGACCATGTTAGATGTGTGCTTTCATCTCACATGAATGGAATTACGACGTAAATATTAACCTTTGATTTTGGTATTTCGCGAACGATGCCGATGCACGTACGCGTGTTTTTCTCAATTTTGCATTTCGCTTTAATATAAATGCCAGATGTAATATTTTAACGACGAGGAAATATGCTAACAATGCTCAGGCTGATGTTTTCACGGAAACGTTTCAATAAAAAGCTCCCTTTTGTCTGTACGTTCAACTATTATATATATTACGCTTTGTCGTCTGTGTGAGCAGTGGAAACATTATAAAGTGAAAGAATGTTTAGAATTGAGCTTTCGTACGAACGGCGTATTTTCAGAAAAACAGCGAAATGGCATAATATTCGAACTCATTTTAATATTTCTGAGTGTGTTGTTGTTACATTATAATAATTTGATACTTGCCTATTGTTTCCGTATATAAAGAGTGATATATTTTTTTGAGTATTATTTTTTTTAAATACGAGCAATCTTTTATGATATGATTCATTCACTTATAGTTTCTTTCGATACCACAAATTTGGGAAAAATTATTATATTTTTTTATTTGCAATATCTGAAATGAAATTTTTGAAGAGAAAAAGTTGTTCATATGATTAAGCAATAAACATAAATTTAATTCATATGATAACGGTAAAAACTTTGAAATTTTCCACGTGACCTGCACCCAACAATACGTATACAAAAAAGCTTTATTTTTTATGGTTTTGCGTCCCGAAAGTAACGTTATTCCTCTCATTTCACCCGTAAGACCTAAACTGCTACGTTTTATCTTTCTACATTTCTCCGTCGTTTTTGTATTATTCTCTTTTTTTATTTATATATTTTTATTTATTTTTTTGTGTTTTTTTTCTCGCGTTTTGTTGCGACGTCCGCTGTCACAACACATAAGAAGTGCGCCTTATTACGAAACTCTGATACGAAAGTCACTTTCTTATCGTGCAAAAGTCACTGGGATAAAAGTTAAATGAACCATGATATGCACAACACAAAATAGACAATTCCGTAAATATATTTTTCCCTTCAGTAAAAATGAAACTTGTTAATTTAAAATAATCTTAATTAGATTGAATGAAATTATTCATTATTTTTTTTTTTAAAGTAATCACATTAATATAATTAAATTTTTCATTGCATGATATCCAAAATTTAATACAATCCTTAAAATATGATTATATTTTTTTGTAGTTTTAAAAATATGTTTTTTGTAAGTTTTCGAATTCATTACAATTAAAATTAAAATATAGTCGATTGAAATGTTACGTTTCAAAAAATACATTATAAATTTAATTTTTTGTCGATAAATTAAATTCATGTAATAAAGAGTTAACATTTTAGTTAAATTTTATTTACTTTCAGTTTTTCTGTTTATTCACGAAAATGTTAATTATTTATTTTCCATATCATAAATTAACATTTTATTTACAATTTATCCCCTCGTACAAATTTCCATTTAAACGTAAAATTTTCACTCACATACCATAATCCCGACGAGATTAAAACATTTTCGCTTTTAAAAAAGCGTACGTATCCATTAAAAAAATATATAAATATAAAATTTCAACGTGCACAAAAACGCTGTAAACTCAGCTCTTTCACAAACAACGCACTAAATTGATAATTTAATAAAGAGCTATTTCATACACACGTATACATTTTTTAATATGAATCGAGCGGGCGGCGCGCGTCTGCCATTTACGAGCTTTCTCTTCGCACTTTTACGATTACACGGCACACACGAGGGAAACTTGGCTTTTTCGCTGACGAACTCCCGACGAAAAAATCTGCTGGCTTCGAAGAGAGCTTCGATCGTGACGCTTTTTTACGATCTGATGATGGATCGACGAGTCGTAAGCCAGGAGCGACTTCATGAATACTGCATGCGCGCGCGTACTCCGACTGTATAAAGGACGAAATCGATTAGTGGACTTTTTCATTGAATTATGCTGTTTTATATAAAGATTGGATGCGTATTTTGAATATAAATTGTTTATGTTTTTTTTGGGTTGTTTTGTTGGAAATCTGGGAAAAAAGTTAAATTGAAAAGCTTTGTTGACGAGTGCTACGATTGAGGTAATCTGTGGTGAATTGTTAAAATGAGTGATCGATTTTTGATTCGATTTCGTATGATTTTGATGTAATTATTTGTTGGAAGTATGTTTATTTGAAATTATATATAGATGGCATTAAAAAATTTGATAGTTTTTGAAAAAATTCTTATATTATTTTATGAGGTGGAAAGATTAAAAAAAATATGTATATTATGCATAATTTTGATAATTTAATATTGGCGAATAAACAAGTTCAATTAATCACTGAAGTTAAACGAACAGTAATGTGTTCAGCAGACAGACGTAATCATGTTTCATTGACCGGAAACTACTTGGCAAAGGATGATTTTCATTATTCAAACTTCTTGAAAGCTATCTTTTTATTTTTATTATATATTATGAGGACCATAAAAGACCTTTCAAAAATATTTACAAATTATACATAAATTGTGAGAATATGTTGAGATATCAAAAATACATAAAAATAAATTACTATCGACTTTAAACTATTTGGAAAAAAACGATTTTCAATATTCAAACTTTTTAGGAGTTATCTTTCTCTTTTCACTATATACCATAGAAGCCATGGAAATTCTACCCCTCTTCCCTTACATTTCAAAAATAATCACAGATTTTACTAAAACTATGTTGAGATATCAAAAATACACAAAAATAAGTAACAATCGAACGGAAATCATCACAAACATTCATCGATTCAGTACTAATAAAAATCTTACCAAAAAATAAAATTCAAATTTACCCATCGAATTCTCACTCATATTCTGGAAGCACTTCGAAGAACCACCATATAATTTGATAATTTCAACAGGCCGTGACGAAAATTCGATTAACGCCCCCGACAACGCGGTCACGTCCAGGTGTGACGAAGACGTTACGCTTTCCTTTTGTAAATCTTATTCGAAGGCGGCGGTAAAAATTACCGTAACGGTTGTCCCGTCGAAATTGTCCCGTCCCGCCGAAAAGTTCCGGTGTCCCGCAACGTACGTGACGAGAAACGCAACCGCATTCGAATTTCGCGCCAGCGCTGTTTACATAGACCTTTTATTTTCTGTGTGTATGTGTGTGGTCGGTTTTAGTATATATGGTGTTTCAGAAGATGATTCGTTCATTTTTTTTTTTAATAATTATTTTGGGCTTGATATTTTATTTCGATCTTCATATAATATTCAAATGACACAATTATTATTTTGATATAAATTTTCATATTTTTTCCAATATCGTATATTTTTTAACGAATTTATCACTCGAAGTAACTTATTGACTATGAATAATATCATTCTAAATATATTTGAACAAGATTTTTCTAATAAGAATAGAACTAAAGAAAAATCCATATTTTGGTTACATGCGGTATTTTTTCGTTTCAGCTAATCGAATTATATTTAAAATATTCGAAATCCATTATTTTCTAATAATATATGTTTTAAATGAAACGAAAATATAGTTTAATTTTGTATTCAATTCCTAGGGTGGAAAAATATAATACGAGTATATAAAATCGGTAGTGTATGTTGAATCCAATTCAACCTAATATTATATAATCCAACCAAAATTTCGATCAAAACAAATAAAATTGCCAAAACACCTAACCTAACCCATGAATTGGCTTAGAAGTAGTTAATTAACCTTATCTAACCCAATCCAAATATACATGGACTGAAACACACTTAAACTATGTTATAAATATTAAATATTAAAATCTTTCAATGATGTGATTTATTTGCCACATCAATTTTCCCTTAAAATTGATGATCGCAGAAAATCTGTGTGTTTGATATTTGATAGATTTTTTTTTAAATACGCTGGTTGTTTATCAATGACATAAACTGTGCATCAAATGCATTGGTTTTTCTTAATAATTAAAGTTAAGAGATATTCTAAATTAATAATAATTCACATAATGTCGACTTGAGATTGTTCGTTAATGGATATTTTTATTATTTAATTCTTTTCTTATCACAATAATATGAAAAAAACTTCTGATATTATACTAAAGATCTTGTCTTTTAATTAACTTATATGATAATGTACTCGAAAATTTATTTTTATCTCAACAACTCCAACAAAAACCCATCTTTATTCATTTGAATCAAACACAGAACTCGCTTTTAAAGAAAACAATCGCGCACTGCTCCATTCACAGAATAAAAGGCGCCGTTTTGAGCACCTCATATATCCCATTGTACTCGAATTCGCCCAATCACAGAAAACCATCGCCGAATTGCGCAAATTCGTTCCATCCGTGAACATCAACCGAACAACACTCGTTCCTCACATCCGAATCAATTAACAACAGAAAAAATCCGCACTTGCGAAACGGCGGTCCAATTTTCGCAACAATCCGCATACACCCACACGCGGACCCTTCCCCCGTTTTTGCGTTTTCGTATTCCACTCTATTATACACACGTGTGTGTGCACGTGTGCGCCCCGCTCTCGTTCTGGTCGGTTCGTTCGTTCGTTGTGTAATCCTTTTGTTTTCGGCGCAACGACTCCGTGGGGCCGAAATTAATTTCGTTCATGTTTAACGTCAGTTAATCTCTCCCGGCGTTCCCTTTTAGTGGAAGGGATGAAGTTTTTTTTTATTCCGCGGACGTAAGCGGGATTGTGTTGTGTTTTTAGTGTGGATGATTAGTTTTTGCTGGGAAGTCGTTGCGGTTGAAAAGTTTGATTAATTCGGAGCGGGCAAAAAAGCGCGGTTGCTAATTTGATGTTTATCGCTTAATTGAATTTTCTTGGTGTTTCGTTAAATCGATTTGATTTAACGGGAGAAATTTAAGCGTGTATTCAATAAAATAAATGTGTATTATGAAATAAAATAAGTTTGCATTAAAAAAAATAATATTTGCATTTTGCATGAACATTATAACGTGTGCATTAGAAAAATATTGGTAGTACTAGGTTTGAGGTTGAACTGAATTTTGTTTCCAATATAACCTAACCTTTTTTTTCCGGCAGGAGGAAATCTTTAAAAGACAATGCCGCATATGTGAACAGAGCAAAATACCAGCCATTATTCAAAGCTTTCATAATATAATTGAATCGCAATAAATCGATTTCAAAAAAAAATCAATATAAGATTAAAAATGGTTCAAATTGATCGAACGTATAATAATTGACAGTTGTATTGTATTGCTTGTAGAGAAAGATTTTAATCTGGCGACGTTACCATTTATCTGTAATTTTAATGCACAATTTATTCATTCTATTGCATATTTCATTTTTTGATGCTCACTTTATACTGCACAATTTTTTTTATTGCACACTTTGAACACAATAATACTCATTACCAGAAATAAAGCGTATGGTATATTTTTCTAATACACAAATAATTCGTTTTAAAGCACAATCTTTATTTTATTAATGCACAGTTAAATCACACCCTAATTTAATTGATATAATGAAACGGGCGTGACTCAAATGTAATTAATTTTCATTTACAATCCATTTTTTTGTTTAAAACAAACTCTATTCTCTCGAATGACTATAATTTTTTTATGTAAAAATTTAAAACAAAATCTCCATTAGAATATGAATAGGACGACCGCAAAAACGGATAAATAAACATCGCGGGCCGAACTTCGAACCGATTCGAGAAATAAATCAAATTTCCAATAACGTCCCTTTTTTTAAAACGAATAAAAACCTACCATTTTATTTTATTTTATGCTTTCGCGGTGCTTCTGCTGCGAACGTATTCGTTCGATGCTCGCGTTGAATTTTTAATTGACTCCATTATTCAAATTTCAATATTTGCACAACGCACGTTGAATACGTTTCCGATTATTATTCCCGAGAATAGCACATAATATTTTCGAAATTGTGATACTTGAGATTTCCTGAATTTCCTGAAACATGTATAAAATTTGTGCTGTCTTCGTTATTTATTATTCGGCTGTTCGGAAAATAATGATTTTATATTTTGCGAAGCTTTCTTTACAATAATATGAAAGAAAAATATTCACGATAATTTTTTCAGAAAACCAAATTCTTAACCATTCAAAAATTATAATTAATTTTAAATTAAAAACTTTCGAGTTATATAATTTTTTCAAATTATATATGCATATGGAAACATTCCCAATTTCGATCATTACAATCGTTCCATATTGAGTATATTATTTCTGCATAATAATATAAAAGCCACGAGCAAATTTCATTCCGCAAATTTGTGTAGTGCATAATTCGAACATCGATCGAATATCACGAAAAACTCCAACCATATAATGCAACATACGAGAGAAATATGAAAGCAAACAAATTTGAATGCAATAATGCGAATTGGTTTAACGTTAGTTCGAATTGTGTGTCGAAACGCTGTTTTGTTGTTACGCATAAATTTGAATGAGAATAACCCAGATAAATCCTTTTGATAAATCATCTGTATTGAAAAAAATTAACGTTAGCGTATCAAATCGAGCAATTTTTATATAATATTCAAATCAAATTATCAGAATAACACAATAGACATTATATAATTTAAATTCAAAAAAATATATTCAGTCGCCATTTTCAGCACATCATCACCACCGTCCACCGCCCTCAACATCAACCCACATTTCAATACGCAATCACAACTAATTCTATCGAAAAATCATCAAACACACACACACACACACACACACATTTCGCTTAATTTGGCATGTAAGTCGTGTCGTCGTTCAGATTTGAGCTTATTTGTGCGGAAGCGTTTGTACCGCAAATTACCCCTTTTGTGGTGGGTGACGAGGGAGAGACGTGTGCGTGGAAAACACACACCAACCTTTCCGTGTTTCCGCCCTTGCCGCCCACCCTGGACATTCCTGGAATTGCGAACCGGGATACGTGCCGCCCTTTGGAAAGAAGCTCCAAATTTTGGCAAAAAAGCGACTAATTTCAACTATTTGGTGAATTGAATTCGGCGCCGCCTACCTGGATTTGGCGCTCGGTCGATATAGTGTGGGGCTGTGATTGTTTGTCTTGTGAAATTTATTCGAATTGGATTTTTTAATCGCATCAAATGATTAAAATGCAATATGCAGGCGAATGTTGAAAATTCGATATTTGCGTCCGCGGATTAAACAATTCGCGCAAATTTTTCATTCGAAATCAATTTGATCGAATTGAAAACAGAGTCTCGACAAAGGGATCGGCGGATAGATAGATTTAATTTTCGTCGCTGAGCACAAACAATCGACTACAATAATTGCTTCTGAACAGAAGAAACCTCGTTCGATCTCGAACAGATTACTGCAATTGTCAGAGTTAATTATATCAAAGTCTCCATTCAATCTGTTAACCGAACCGATTTCGCCTTAGTCGAGGCGATTTCCTCGGATTTGTCCTCATACGTCAAATCGTAACACGCATACAAGTTCGTATTATGTTAGAACTTGTACCGAACTTGTATCAAAATTAAACGCATGCCATGCTAGAATGCAACATCACAAAGGAAAGTTTCCTTACTATTGAAATCCACTTACAAGCATTTAGACATATCGATTTTGCGAAGTTCGACCGAACAAGATAGATACACGTGTAATTTGTATTCATATTGGATTTTAATATGATTTCACAACAGCGTATATGCTGCGCAATATTCTAATATGCTACATTTTCCATGAAAACCGCAAAATATAATACTAATATTAATAAATATTATAATAATATCAATTTTTTTCCAAAAAATATTTTGCGTTTCCTTATGAAATTTATCGTCATCTTCTCTTTTGTTATATTTTTAATAAAAATTAAATATTTAAAGTCGTCTGTCGAAAGACTTGTATTGCTGATATCAGAGTCGCTATGTAGTTAAAAAGATTCTTGAGGTCTAAAAATGAAAGACTCGACTTTTTAAATCATAAAAGAACTCATTCTAGAAGACGAGAATCGGGTAGACGCCAGTTGAAAAAGTTACTTTGATACGAATGTCTAATATTGCTTCAATGTTATTTAATATTCACAAAAAACATAAGATTCTTTACATTTTTCATTATCGAAAACACAACTATACAAACATTGCGTAACATGTTATTCATATCATTTCAATTCATCCAATCATTTAAATTGAACGTACAAACACATTTATATACTAAGATTTTCCACGAACATTCTCTCCGACATTGCAAGAGTTCCAAGTATTTTTACACGGCATTACATATTATACAATAGAATACATTAGAATGGTACAAGTATATTATTACTTTACATGCGAAGCTCTCGTACAATTAACTGTACGAGTTCGCTTTGTGCGGCGTACGGAATCGACTCCGCATACGCTTTAATAATATAAGCTTCGTATTATATTTAATATATGTTCGTATGTTTAAGGCTCGAAGTAAAAGAGCAATTCGCTCCTAACAACTTCAACAACCTCGCGTTGCCTCCCTTTTACCCAGTTTTAATACTGAGCGAGTCATACCTATGTACGCAGGGATGGTTATTCACTGGGTGGTGGCTTACGTAAACGGAGTCGTTCTTGCGAGACGTAAGATTGTCGTTTAATTGCCGGTCGTTATATAAAAAAGGGAATTTGTTGTTTTCAGAATGTTCCGCGCGTTTTTTTTTTTGCAAGGGAAGAAAATTACGTTTGTTCGCTCGAGTATGGGCTTGCCGTTCTAAATGAGTTGAAACTCTTTATGGCAATTGTTTATTTTGTTTTGTTGACATTATCTTAGAACATTTTTTTTTGTATTATTATTTCTAAATTGTCTTTTTATAAGTATATTTTTTCAAGAATTTTTTTTTACGTTTTCTGAGTTTCTTACATCCGCATTATTTTAATTCGTTCCAAGAATTTCTATTAGCGCTTTAATTTGGCAAACGCAACGTTTCAAATTTATTAATTAAAACACATAATTTATTCGAATAACAAACAAAACTCGAAATATACGAAAGTTCACAAACTAGTTTATATTAGTACATTAAATAAATACTGTAGGAAATGCATATAAATTGCTTGCATTTTGTTCGAAAATTTTAATAAACTTCCACGAAAACAAAAGCTCCGTTATTATCGGATCAATTTGATTCCGCACTAACAAAAGAGCTGATCGCATCGGTTAGATTATTTTGATGAAAATATACAATATACATTTAGCATTTACAATTTTAGTACACGTTCATGTGTTATATCGGAAACGTGATCGTGAAAAGAGCTTAATCTGCCGCAGCGGGACAATCGCTTTGATCCCTTCGAAAACGTAGCGTTCGCTATCAAACATTTAAAGGTGAAAAATAGTATGTACAGTGTGTTCTCGGTTTCCGCTTTTAAATTATTCATAAAGCAAATCGTTCCTGTCAATGCAGAATCTAAAAGAAATAGAGTTCGCTTGCGAATAGTTTCGGAATATCGGAGGCGAAAGGGCGTTTGCGAAAACAGTGCGAATGTTTAATATTAATATTTAGTACGTTTTGCGTAGGAGTCGGTAGATATGAAAAATTCACGTTCACTTTAAATAAATTCTTTCTCGAGGAAATTTAGTGCTCGTTGTGGGTGTAATGCTCGTTTTGGGAATAACTTTTGCAATTAAATTAATTTATAACTTAATGATGATATTAAAGCTTTTATGTATAGACTTAATTTCCATTCAAAATGTAAAACTGTTTTAATTTTTATTTTATTCTACGTTTAAAATCAAAGTGAACATGATGTTATCATCATCATCATTGTACAACCTACATAAATATCCAACAAATGGAACTTTCATGATAACTATAATAAATTCACTTTCGATATACAATTTCGTCCAAATACAAACAACGTAACTTTAACAATCAATGGAATAAATTTTTAAGGTCGCATCAGTGGTTGATCATAACCACAAAATGACCACTTCTCTTAAAGTAATAAAAATGAAAAGGATGCGATATTATCTATTGCACCTTTTCCGAATGATTTAAAACCTTAATTTTTTTGAGAAGTGGTCAACCACTAATATAACATTTTCTTAATTTAGCTAACCAATCGAACCGTTTTGCATTAAAAAAATATTATTTTCGAACATTCGAGAGCGCACGGTATCCAATATACGATCTCGGTACGAAAGAAAACGCGGGCCCGCTTTCGCAGTCCATTCGAGTTTATTGTAATTGGACGGGACTACAATTCCCACGGGACCCACATTAGGGCGAGCTCTCCCGAAAGGGGCTTCGACAGGAATTCCACGTGATTCCACGGGACTCGGACACTATGAAAATAATATGGACCCGACCGAAACGAGAAATAATTAATTAACTTCGGGAGCGCGACCCACTTTCGGTTCCCGGGACCGTTCCCGGGAACCGGCGGCAAAAAATTGTTGCGAAAGGTACGCCCGCTTTAATTACAGGTGCGTAGTTGGCTGAGGAGCAATTTATGTTCTTGGCGTTTCGCGAATTTAACTTTGCGAATTTGCCGCGTCGTAAATGTTGCGACGTTTAATTCGATGCGGATGTTTCTTTTGTTGTTTTTTTTTTGTTTCGCAATGTTGTCGCGTTATGGGTGTGTCTTTGTCGATTTCTATTATTAGTTTTGTCGAGTGATTCTTCAATGTCGGAGCTTAATTGAAATGGCGTTCTATGTTGAAATGTCGACTTTGTTGCGTTAGCGGCTTGGTCTCGTGAAAAAATGAATCAATTTTTAATTTCTTTGTACGGAAAATGAACTGCGTTTAAGATTTAATAATGATATAATAACTTACATTTGTTTATAGAATAAATTATAATTTTAATCAAATTCATTCTCAGAAATTTCATTCGCTTAATTAAAATGGCGCAATTAAAACATAAACTGTACTACTTCAATATTGAGTCAATTTATATTATATTATATAAAAATATTTCTACAATATATTTTCTTCGATTATTTTCCGCGTTATCATTTCACCCACATTGCAAGATATAACGTTACACAGAAGTTAGTATTTTATCCGAGTTTCCTCATTTAATCTGAAGATATACGCAGTACATACGAACACGGCGCGTACTCTCGCAGGAATTATCCCAATTTATACACCGTCCAAATTCACATACAATAAATAACACGAGTCAACAACGTCCATGATACGTATCGACGGAAGAGCAAAAAATATATATGTATTATATATATAACGTCGAATTAATCAAACGGTCCTGTTTGCGCGCAATAAAATATATTTCAGACAGCAAAAAGGCGACGTCAAAGCCGAAATCTCCCTTTTTGGAATCCGTCCCTTTTCGAGGGCCTCAATAACAACCCACACCAGTCAGAAGACGAGGTTTTTCAGCGGAACATTGTCCACCGTTGGACCCACCTCCGACCGTAAATACGAGATTGATTTATAGCGGCGAAGTTCGGCCGGGGCCCTTTTTTCGTTGGTCGTCGTCGAAAACTTCGAAAGAGGCGCGCTTTTGTCGAAAACTTGGAAAATATTGTGGTCCGATTTTGTTTTCGGGGCCGAAAGAACGAAGTTCGGTTATGGCGAGGGTCCGTTGTACGCTTTACGTATTTTGCGGAAGGAAGTGGCCTGAAAGCTGTTCAAAACGATCCCCAGTTTAACTTTGGCAATACTCCGATATATTTGATTGCTAAGTGTTATTGAATAGAGAAGGATTGTTGGCATGACTGTGATTTCGAATGGCCATCGGATAAATTAATTGGCGTATTATTTTTTTCATAGTTATTTTTATATTTTCTGATGAGTTTAACTATCAAATAACATTTTTTGATTACACATTTTTATAAGGTATGGAGGTTCCATCCAAATATACTGATATAATAAGATCTATTTCCAATTTTTATATGATCATCATACAATTTTAATACACGGTATTCTCTAAAATGTATTTCCCGTGTTAAAAGCGAATTGGGTGAGCTTCAATCCATAATAGTAAACGTAAAATATCTCAATTCATATAATGAATAGTATTTGCAAAAAAATCAAAGACTCATCACTTTCTTTTCATGTATTCGAACTATCATAGATTCGTCGGTATTCAGATTCGGCGCCACACAGACGTCTCGCACGAACTTTTGACGATTCGATCCATTAAATCGTCCGCTATTTATTCCGATCAATTACTTTCGGATAGACGAACAGTGTATATAGAGAGAGGGATTGCTTACGAATTCGAAGGCAAATAGTAAATAGGCAATTGATCAGTCGAATCAAAAGAAAGGCCGGTCTGATGCCCTCGTAGCGCAGATAAGCCGAAAAACTTTTTCTTCCTGCAAACGTCTCTTTCGTCTCTTCATATACCTTTGGCCCTCCTTCTCTTTCGGGCAATAAGTAAAATGACCCTTAATCAATCTAATAAAGTTCTTTCAAGCGAATATATTTTTTTCCGATCCGAAAAAGTGGCCCCCGATACGAAGAGTAGTACTAAGTAGTAGTTATGTTTCCTCTTTATTCCAAACTTTATGTTTGTACTCAATTTAAAATTTATTCTTCAGTGGAGCTACCGATACAACTGTATATGTATAATATATAAAAATCGTTAAAGTTTATTTATTTTTACTGTAAATTCTGTGATATAAATTGCCGCATCAATCATGTTAATATCATTTACAATCTTTTGATTCAATAAATTATTATCAAATGATGATTATCCACTAATACAACATTAATAGGCTTAAAAGTACTATATGGAATCAATCACTTCTTAATCCTCTTAATGTTTATGAAAAAAAAATACGAATTTCATCAGTTCCGAGAATATTATCTATTTCCGATTATATTTACCTGTTTCATCATCGCAAAAAAAACATATGATGAAACAAATTGACAAATTGAAATACACATTCGGAAACTCGCGCGATAAGAGTTTAATTCGTTTGCGACGAAAAACGCGACTTCTTCTCAAAGTCGGCGATACAAAGACACATTTTTCCCGTTATAAATCGCATACTTCAAACGAACACGCTATATTTTACACGGGATTTTTTCAGCACTCGAGTTCCCGCGGGTCGAAACGGGCGAAAGGTCAAAACGTCGCCCTGACCCCATTCCGCCAAACTGGGACACCATCCAAAATGTCAGAGATACGTGAAAACCGGAAAAGCATCAAACATGTGTCGCTGAAATTATATCGCAATGATCTAATGTACGGTTTGCCTGTTCACTTATGAGTTGTCGGTGAAATTCTATCGATGGTTTCAATGGTGCTTCTTTAAATAAATATTATTACGCAACGTTTTTGTAATTGTATTTCTCGTGAAAATGCAGAAAATTTTGCGCTTCTTGTGAAATTAAACAAAATTGAAACAATATTTGATATCTGTATCAAAATTATTTTTTCAACTGGCAGCTATTCTACTTGCATTTTCTAGAAATAGTTCTTTTATTGTTTACAAAACCAAACCTTTCGTTTGTGGACCTTAAAACCCTTTTTCAGCACCCTGTAACTCTGATATCAACACTACAAGTTTTTCTCATCCTTCTATAGATATATTTTAATACATTTCAACTTTCACATTTTACAAATGACATTAAACTTTTAAATTTTTAATAACATTAACAAAAAGGATAAGATTCCAAAAATGACGTTAAATTTCTCCAAAAACACAAGATTTTTTGTGAAAGTGATTTTATGAAACAAAAAAAATTTTTGTGAAAACATGACTACACAAACATTGCGTAACCTATACAAATGCGAAACTGCGTTAACAAAATTTTGGAATAATGTTGACTTTTCAAATGACAGTTAATTAGAAAATTATGTTGAAAGAACCTTGAAAGTATAATATTTAATACAGATTTGAGGAATACAATATGTTATTTTAAAATTTTATCGAAAAACTAAGAAATAATATTACATAAATTAATGCGTTTTAAAAAAAAAACTGAAAAGTGATAATACAGTTAAAATTAATTTGAAAAATATATAGATTTTCAGTATTTTCAACGCCCAATTACACCGATAATATTATATAATACGCTTAGTATCGATATATGCTTCGGTTCAGGTCTCGGCCCGGATGATGTATGATTGGCGACGTCACGACCGTGTCCCGGATTATCCCGGACCTTCGTGGCTCGCATGGACGATCCCCTGTCCCTAATGAGAGGTCTCACGTGAGATTTCAGCCCTACGTGATGTGGTCTCGTCTCTAGCGCCTATTACGTGACGTAGTCTCTACGGACTCGGTTGCGGTAGATTTTCACAGCTACGTTACAAAGCTTCGCGCGCACGAATGTGTATATTTTTTCAAATTTATTTAAAAATATGTTGTGAAAATGTAGTTTTTGCATGGGTGAAATGTAACGATCGTATACTGTATAAGTACAAAGTTGAACGGAGCCGTTCGTAAAACTGTGAATGACGTTTTATCATTTTATTGTTATATTCATATTCGATGTTTTATTCATTCGTCGGTATATTTTTATCGGTTTGTCCTTCTTTGTGTAAACGTTGTACTTTAAACGTGGATAAGAGAGTAATTCGATTGCAGATTTTTAATCGGATCTATTCTATAGATTTCAATACATTCGATTCGCTCATAAAAAATAGCACCTTGAATTACACGCTTAAACATTTGAAAATATTATCATTTTCTTATCGTTTGAATATTTGTGCATCAAAATCGCTTTGACGCAAGCGATTCTTATCCTATCTTTTATTGGTTCTTCTTCGAATTTGCAGTGTTCGAAAGTCAAAATGTTATCTTACTCAACGACAAATCAAGGCTGACCTATTTTTCAAAAGATTATGATATGAAATCTATGAATTTTGATCATTCAAATGCGATAATAATATAATTTTATTTTCTAGTTTCATTCTACAAAATATGTTTTCAAAGAATTTATTGATTATCAATATTTCATTGATAATCTATAATTAATAATATTTTTTAAATAAATTCATTTTTCTCGATCATACCAGTTGAAACGAGAAACGATAATGATCAATGATTCTATTTTAATAAATGAAGTAACAATTGTGATTAAATAATTGAAATTACATCATATCCGTCTATTCAATTTTTTCCACAAGATCAAATCAACACTCGAGCCCATACCGATTGCGATACGCACAAATCGAAACATTTCAAGTAATCCAAAACCAACACAAACAGACAACGAAGACTCCCCATAGGGAAACTGACGTCAGTACACGTGAAGCTTTGCCGGGTTGATCTCGAGCAACACGTGCCTTCTGTTTGAAGGGCGGCACCATACCACCCCCTAATGAGGGTTGTTTTGTAAACGGATACCGTTGATGTCCGCACCAACCCCACTGTTTGCCCTCATCCGAAAGGTATCTCTACGTGAACCGTGTGTGTGTTCTTGTTCTTCCACCGCTGCTTCTCGTTGTTACCCTGTACCGGCGAAGCCCTTTATCCCGGTCAATGAAAGCCTCCCCCCATTTGTAGGGCTTAGGTGGACGTGTGGACGAAGGCTTTCGGAAGGCGGATGTTGATCAGTGTCGATGTTCGTTCTTCTGAGGGCGAGTCGTGTTTCACTTTGTGTGTTCGGTGTGTCGAGTTACTCGGAGTTGATTGGTGTCGGTGCTCGTTGTGTTGATATGTTTTCGGTTGATGTCCGAATGGGGAGTTAAGGGAAATTTGTTTTATGGGAAGATTTAAGTTGGGGAAGAAGCGATTTATGGGTGAAAAGTATGATCTAAGTGGTGGAAATTATAAGTCGAGTCGAAATACTACAATGTTAGTGAATCAGTTATATTTTAACTTTCATGATCCTTTTATAAAAATATTCTCGGAGATCAAAATGATCAATAAGTAAAGTTTATCATTTTTTTTCTCGAAAAAAGGTCAATTATTAAAAATTATAAAATATTGACAGTATTTTCTATGAATTTCAATAACTGGTTTTTCTCTGGAATATAAAAATCTAATTAGTTTCAATCGTCGCTAGGTATCATAAATAATTATTTTTACCTCTAAAAGATGTTCTGTAACATGTGAAAAAAATAAAATAAACAAATTATGAGATTTTCAAGCCCTTCAATCTTTCAGTGGCCACTCTTTATTAAAGAAGGATGGATCATAATAAAACAAAACCAAATAAACGCTAAACGAATAAAATAAAAAAATAAAAAGTAAATTAAATAAAATTGAATCAAAAAAATAATAACTAACCATGATAATAACTTAAACATAAGCAAACCGTAAATTTTCTTTCCAACCGTCAACGTCTACGAAACTCTATCCATACACAAACCCATTCACTTCATAAATATTCGATACAAATCCATGCACTTTGAATACGAACTCCGAACCCAGCACAAACGAGACTCTTCAAAGATAAAAGTGCTCTAAAATTAATCGATCCCCGAACATCAAACAGATCACGAACGCAAAAAACATCACGCGCGCGCCATTGAATATTTGAAGCGCGTTCCGACAACGGCCATATGCCTTCCGATTGAATAAATCCGCGGGGATGCATATCCGTACGTGATACGGCAAAGGAAAGGGTCCCATGCGAAAAACCACCCCTCCGGGATGTGTCCCAATCAGCGCCCGCCCATCGTTCACTTTGCTTAAGGGCGCTCAATCAACGGAGCCCACCCACCTCGCCGCCCAGTGGATTATTTCGGCTTGGCGACATCATCGTCCTTCGATCCCTCGATTATGGGTGAGCGTCATCGTAGCGTATGTTATGATATGTGGGATTATGATATGTGGGGTTATGATATGTGGGGTTGTGATGTGTGGGCTTATGATTGCAGCGAGTATCGCTTTACTCGGGCGCGACTCGTTAATTGGAAATTTACGATCGTGTCGGCCATTAATATCGAGGGCTTCTAGCGTGAATAAGGCCGTAGCGCGAAAAACTTTTTAAATATAAACTTTATTAATATTCTTAGACTTAGTTTGTTTTCGACGCGAAAAGTTTCAGATAGTCTAGCGCGGTAATCGTTCTTAGCTTTAGACGCGTTCGTGCGACACAGCTCCTAAATTACGTTACAGGGCTTATAAACATTTTATTTATAAATATAACGTGTATATATTATAAAAAAATCAACTTTTAAAATTATAAAAATTACATGGATGTTTATATTTTTTCAATTTGAATTTCCATGTGACACTCGATATAAATTTCATCTCCGTGTATTTAATTTTACGCCAAATTTACTCTCGCAGTCGGATTACTCGCATTGCGAATAATTAGTATGTGCGTCGCGTAAGGAATTGAACGCCGTGACTTTACAAGGGGGGTTCGCGTACAAATTCGCCTTCTAGACGGTATTAATTAGATTCAGCTGGATTTTCAACCAGGAAAGGACTCGTCTCTAATCTGTCTTTGGATAGTAAATCTTTTAGCGAAAATTCAACCCCTCCTTCACCCGTTACATCCAACCCCCGAGGGTTAGCTATGGCTCTCGTTCTCGGGAGTGTATCAAGGGATAAAGGAAACCCTTAAGTGTTCGAATGTATACTGCGCTTTGGTCCGCTTTGGTACCTCGTGTAGTATAAATTCAGGCTTAAGCAAAAGTTAAACTGAACTCGTTTGCAGCCATAAATACCTTCCGCACAAATAGTGACCTCGCCGTTACGTGAACATAACATATTCCGAGTTCTTTCAGATTTATATTCCAGGTTAGTTTGGAAAACTTTCCTTTAAATCGGAACACCGCAAAACAAACGCGAGCAATCAAACGGAATGTGTTTGTTTTGGCGGTCGGCTTTAGGGGTGCATCGGGCCACAGTTGCAGCTCCCAGATTGGATGGATCTGGCTGAAACGTGGCCAGAATTTCCTGGAGAAACCATAAAATGGACGCTCCTCAAACATCCAACGTTCGATGCATTTCATATATGCGTTTGTGGACAAACACTCGAAAATACTCCTGCACTGCGACATACAAAGTATCCGCATCAAATGCACACAAAACTATCCGATATTTAAATTAACATTCTATTATATTGAAGGAAGGCCTTGTATGAGTTAGGGCGTGGAAATGTACACAAATTTTATATGCATATGTTGCTGCAGAACGGCAAAGTGCATACAATTGGGTGCATTACTCGAAAGTGCTCGAAAAGAATTCGCAGCCAGTTTCCGCGACGTTTAACCTCTCCCCCTGTTCTGTCTGAGACTTATCGGACGATCAATTTGGATAGGGATGAAAGAAAAAATTCAGTAAAAATAAAAGACGGGGAGGTTTCGCAAAAAAGCTCATGCGACGGCAGATAAACGCGCATTGTAAAAATGCAACTGCAAAGTCGGTCCGTTGGAGCTTGTCCAAATTTAACACTCCGCAAACATAACGAACTTTACACACATAGATGCAATTCCGCGTTGCATCGCTTCTAGTGAACTAATTTCGTTGCTGAATTTTTGATCTCGAGCCCATTTTGTGGACAAAGATCGTATACGATCGTGTTAAGTTTTACCGAAAATGTTTTACTTTGTCATATTCGGATTATAATTTAATATTGCAAATAAAATTTTTAGCTTAAATATTTAGCTCCTCTGAAAACTTGATATTTGAAATCCATGGCTTTAAAACTTACTAGAATATTTAAAATCAACTTAGTTTTATTGTTTCATTTTAAATATGAAATTTAGTTTTCTTATGAAAAAGTTTAATGATTTATTAAATATCGCATTCGATAGACTTATTCTTATTAATATTTTCATTTTTCAATCAATTATAATGAAAAACCATTCAATAATCTTTTATTAAATTCCGTTTACTCAAAATCGTTTACAAATTCTTCCGTCACATAATAAAAACCCACTCATCGACCTATTCAACTTTTATCTGAAAAATTTCTACTCACATTAAATCGGACTGGCACAAATATTTATACATCCTTCCTAAACAATTTTCCATTTCTCACAAATTTGATTCCAGCGAACATTAATTTCCCTTATATCGTTTTATATTTTTCAATTCACTTTCACTCGACATGAATAACACAAAGGCAGAGGAGTCGTCGCCGTCGAATAAATCGCGAAACGCGAACTCTTATTAAATTTTAATGACTCATTTCATCCGAGCAAATATGATTTCAAGTCATTGCCGAGGCAACCGACCGAGCATTCGTTTCTCTTGTTCCTGAGAAGAGAGCCTCCTTCCGAGAGGATATTTATTATTTATTTATTTATTTATGAGGACGAAAGAGAGTAAGGATGCGTGCTTTATGTTCGCGCACCTAGCGCCTAGGCACGAAGTACGACCTTGTTGTTCCGCGAGCAAACATTGCGAAAGCTTTCGCATTTTGAGAGTGAGAGTCTGAGATTAAATCACGTAAGCTTACACTTAAAGTCAAGATGCCTCTTCTGATTCGGTGTCGTGGAAAGAGCTTAAGGCTCGAGTTCGTCCACCGTGCGGAGGCGCTCTCTACACTAATTAAATTTAAGGCTTAAATTTTTTCGGAACAGTAAGTGGTTACGAAAAAATTCTTTAAGTATATTTAGACGTAATCACGTTGAGATGTTTTTTTAACGTTTTCAATGTAAATATCAAAATTCGAATAATAATTAAAATTCATTGGAAAAAAATGGAAAGAAAAAATTTACGACCCGCCGTATACGGAGCGTGCAAACAATTTTCTAAGTGGCAATATATCTCGACTTTGCTGCATATTATGAGATTTTTTTTAATAAAAATGTCAATGTTTTACACGGCGAGTCCTTTAACAAGTTATTTGTTGGCGTAGGCGCCTAGCTGCGGCGTTGAATTTTCCGCGGAAAAACCAATTTTCCGGGTGCCGCCGAGTCAAAGACACATGGCGGCCCGCACTGTGAAATATTCCATGAAAATTCAGACCGCCGATATGAGAAAACGCGATAAGCCGCCAAACACTAATATACCATTTCCATATTGAAAACCGTATTTCATAAAATTTTCGAAATATACAAAGGACCCTTTTTGCGGTTTTATTTCGCGAAATGTTTTGCGATTATTTTTTCACATAATTATCGACAGCTCATAAAAGTTCGGATTATTAATGGAAAAATATTTCCACAGCGAAAAGTAATTTTTCGAAAAATTTATTCAATATCGAAGATTGATAAATCTCGATTATTTTTCATCCTGAGATATCTCCGCCGTGAAAATATCCAGACCTTACCTTGTCCACGTCACATTACAAATACTAAAATAATAAATCTCATTTTTGCGATCTCGCATATACGCGCACATTTTTTTAAGCATAATAGAGTCGTCCCTTTTGAACCTTTCCGAAGTGAGTATATCTTCCTCTTTCACAAAAAGATTCGCGCGCTTTTTTTCACCCTATCGGATGAATGTTTCATTCGACGAGGGCGTACGTATAACACATACGGGACTTTCCGAAAATTTACCGACACCGGCGTCGGCGCACGGGCAAAAAAACCGTAGATACGTATGAAAAAAATATACGGGATACGTCTGAAAAGCGGCCAAGAGGTCTGACAGCAGCACCTGCGTTTTCATATTTTTCCTACCCGAAAGGGAAGCGGCGGGGAATTTATCGCGCGAGGCGCCGGCCTGAATATACAATGCAATACGCCATTTGTTACCGCTGATATACGATCTGGACACCGAGGAACTCATTTCGCCATTGGAGACATGGCCACCCTGGTGCGGTACGTGAACTGGTGCAATTTAACCCCACCGAATGCTGGCTCGAATGATGCCGGTCGGTTATAACTGTCGCGGGCGTTCCTTAACCTCTTCGTGTTGGGTGTTTTTAGTGGTCTCTTAATGCTTGTGCTAGTTCTTGTTTATTGCGATGTGACACAGAATTATTATTGTTGTGCTCTAGATGTGCGATTGGATTTTTTATGATGGCTCATGACCGGTTCATGAGTGCGTGATGACACGGATTTATACTGATGTGTTATATAAATAATTTAAATCTAATGTTTAGCGACTATCTAATTAAAAAAAAAAAACAGAATCCTTTTTCAAAGATCCGATTATTTTTTTACGATATAAAAAATATATATTATTATATTATTATGATAATATTCGATAAAGTCCAGTAAACAATTAAAATTATTAAATAAAAAATTTCAATGTTTTTTCGAAAATTTCACATGGCGAAATTTTTCACACATTTTTTTATAAAGATGAAAGTCCTATCCAAATATATCAATGGAACCTATCTTTATATGATCATCATACATTTTTTACGCGGTAGTCTCTGAATCATATCCCCCGTGTAAAAAGAGGATTGGTTGTATCTCAAGTCAATAAATATAATGTTTATTTAATGCGTTAATAAGAGTCGGTTAATTTCTGTTTGAGATAAATCGACCATAATATGGAAAAATTACTGACGTATAATATTTATAATTGTTATGTGTTAGAATGTGATGGTTCATAGGTCATTTACAGATAAATCGGTAATCTCGTTTTGTTTACATGAACTAAATGCGGGATATTATTTTTTAATAATTTATCTACGTCGGTGCATTTGTATGAAATAGTAGTATTACGAACACGATAATTACGTGTAAATAAAGTTAGCTACGAAAATATAATCAATGGCTTTAACGATATTTGTCAAATAAACATTGCCTTTAATTGCCGATCTCTGCAAATATTTTCAAGGAAATGACGTAGTAAAAATTCATTTTTATTCACCATCCGAAAAAATTTCCATATCTCCCCATTCCATCAAAACCATACCCATCCACCGATGCAACACATCGCAAGCGGAACCCCGAAACTCGCACGACCCAAACAATTAACAAAAACAAAAACCGGAACGAAAACTCACCGTTTCGAATGACAAACGACGCGCGTAATCGCGCGACGCTTGCGCAACGCGCAAAACCAGTTAAACCCAACCTCGCCGACGTCCCCGATTTGTCACCGGCACGAATCGCCCCCAATTAACATGATAAAGCCCACTGCGAAACTGTTCCCGGCACTTTGAATTTTACAGCCCGATTTCGGCGAAACCCGGCCGAAAAACCGCCGCCCGCCCGAAATTTCCGCGGTAATAACTTCGGCCCCCGGGGGGGTCTGGATCACGGTCCGCGATAATAATCTTTCGGATTGTGTCGTTCCAGAGGTTTCTCGGTGGTGGCACCGGAAGCAGCCGTGCCTGGCAAGACGATAGCCGTCCTCGTGAACCTTCATCAGGGGCTGAAGGAGCCGAAGAGGGTGGCGAACGTGACCGTCAAGTTGCAGAGCGAAAGGGTTCTGTCCGCCGACGAGAGCTCCGTGGTCGCTGCCACGTCCAAAGTTATACGTGGTGAGTGATTTTTTTTTATATATGTATGTTTTGTGTAATTTTGTCGTTTGATTTCGATTCGATTGAATGTGTGTTTTATTGAAAAATTCGTGAGAGAATTCTTTGATCGCTTCGAATCGAACGATTTGTTTGATTCGTCTGAGACAGGAGATCGTGTATAATATATTTATTACCGGTCCATGTATTATATATTTGACCCAACTTTACTTAAACTCACCTAATTCAAAGTTTCGATCGAAACAAATGAAATAGCCGAAAAAATATAACATAACCCAATCTTATTTAAACTAACTCAACTTAACCCCCAAAATATCTATTTATGACCAATCTAAACATACACATACACATACAGACATATATACATAGACATATACTTGGACTGTGACAGATATCAGATAATTATTTGATTTAATTAATATTTTTTATCGATTTCATCATTTAATTACAATTCAATTAAATACATCTTTTCATATATCAATGAAAGAATTCTCGGATTCTCGAATGATTCATTCAATAAATGTATTTGATTTATTAGATTTTTTTACCCCGTTCTATCGTTTTGAACATTCAAATATACTTTTAGAAGATTTTCTAATAAAAAAATGCCCTTTCATCTATACCAGTCTGACTAGATGCTCATTTAATAGGATAAAGATAAGTATCTTATTAAATCCATTACGAATGGAATATATGAAAATAATTAATGTTCGTTTTATAAATGGTATATTCATTAATTGAATAGAAATTTTACTGATTAAATCAATAATCTATTTATATAGATATTATTTTAAAGTTTATGATATGGAAAATTATTAAACTAGTTAATTGAAAAAAAACACTCTTATCTTTCATATTATGAAAGTAAATATGAACTTTAACAGTTTAATCTTGATAATTACAGTTAATTAATAAATTTATAGTAAAAATTAACTTTATGACGTGATATTTCAAACAAGTTTATTACAGAAATTCCAATATTCACGTTTCGCAATCGTGCTCCTTGCAAGTACATTGAATACATCGCGTAAACATCGTTAAAACTATCCAACCATACAGAATTCGATTTAATTTAATCCGGAAAATAAAGTCGACTTCTTCGACGTCCCTTTCGATTTTAATCCGACACTCAGGTACAACTTTTACACGAGATACTGAAAAAGAGATATAGCACGACTCGTGCCCTTTCAGATACGATCCATAATCGTAAAACGGTTATGCTCCTGCATGTACACACAGCGCAATATAAAAGTAAAGATTGCGTGCGTTGTAACCGAGGAGCGTATAAAAATTTATCGACTTTTACAAACTCGTTTTTGCATTATGTCTTTACGTTGCTTTGTAAATACGCTACGTCGTCGAAAAAGAAAAACGTCAAAGCGCCCCTTATTTTTTATGTTGTCGAAAGGAGAGGACGTTCGATTTTATGATGGGAATTAATATGTTGGAGTAGTGGTTGGATTTGTTGTTGTTTGTAATTATATTTTCGATTTGAGTGAGGTGAGTTTTGTATGTGTCTGTATTGGAGAATGAGTTCTGCGAAAATATGCTTAACGTTTTTATTACTGTAAAAGGAATGTTTGAAAGACTTGAATATTTAATATACGCTTATAATGAGAGTGGTACGAAACTCAGACCGATTTAACGTGTAATGTATGTAAAGACATTTTTCACCGAGAGACAAAACTACACAAAAAAAAACCATCTTTTTCACCGAACGCGCGCTTTCAATGCGAACACGCGCACAAAAAAGCAGACGTACCTTTTGTATTTTCTCATTTTTTTCGTACTTGTGTATTTTCAAATCAAACGTCTTTGATTTGTATTCACCCCGACAACCTCAAGCAATCAGTCTTGGAACACTTTGACGCCAAAACACACCCAACCACCCCCCATAAAGCGCCCACGAAGATTCTGCTTTTCGTGAACGAAAACGATTACACGCAATCGCGAACTTCGATTCTTCCAAATGTATATATAACTGAACATTTATAGGTACGGCAATCTTCCGATTTGTGTGGTGAATATGGAACATAAAAGGTTATATGAGTCGGCGATATAAAAGAATACTTGAGTGGTAAAATCTTGCGTGGTTAGTGGATATATTTTGAAAACGTTTCATGAATAGAAATGATGAAAATGTTCTGTAGAATTGTGAGAAAGTATTGTGAGTATAATACTATGTTATTTTAAAAATCACTTATCTTAATATTGTTCGAAATTTGAGTGCATTAAATACGAAGAAATTATAAATTGAACGAATCGCCTTCGAGATTGTTTTGAAATGTTCATGAGTCGACGTCCGTCCTCGTCCAAAGACCGAAACCGTGTCTTGGAACGTCATCGGTTCTGAAAATAATTCAGACCGGTGAAAAGTGGAATTTGGATGTGTCTGCAAGTGAATGCATCACATGGATTTTGCGAAGGTTGTGCTTTGTACGTGCAAATGATGCGTCTTTGTGCAACCGCACACAATGCTCTTTATTCGGTCTCGAACGTAATGCGGTCGTCGATTTCTTTATGTTGTGTTTATTTTTTTGATGTGTGGTTAATTTGCGATTACTTTGTGTGAATAATGTGTGGAATTGTGCATGATGATCAGATATGGTAGTCGAGTATTTGTGACGTATAGTGACCGCATTAATGATTCATCATGTAAACAACACGTGCGGATTTATATTTTATATAATAAATTAACAATGCTGTCGATTGCTTTGTCTTTCAAACAAAGATGAAGAATTTGATTCATTCGTTGCTTTTTTTGTTAATAACACCATCACCATGATTCAATAAAAAAATGATTTTAATATTATTTCAAGTCCGAGTCAGATTCATCACCGTTCAAAATTCAATACCTGAAACCAAAAAAAATTCCCATAGTTCAAATATGACACGCTGAATTTTCGTTTCGCTTTCAAAAAGCCATTTTTCAACCATTTTGAAATAGTACACGAAAGAGAACACACACACTCGCGAGATCATTGTGCAAAATAATAACGGCGCGCTAGCAGCAATTTACTTTGGGTGTCGTTTTACTCGAGATCTCGTTTTGTGTCCCGAATTTCGGCCGAAATTCGATACGGTCCTGCTATTCGGCTGAAAACTGGGTTTCCCATTTTATTTGTACGTACCGCGTTTTAATTCCGGCGTCCGTTCGAAAGTCGTTCCGTTTTGGCGCGTATCTGTGTGTTGGCGTTTCCGCGTCGTTTACCAGACATTTTCGAATTTTTCTCACAAACGACCGGAAATTTTCGCATATTCGTCTGCATTATTTTCGCGAACGCTTCGGGAAATCGGAACTACGATGTGCGAATTTCGAATACTTCACGCCGAAACCGATTTACATGCTGTACGCGAACGAGCAATCCGAAAGATGTTCTGTACTCTTTGAAATAATATTTGTGTATCGGAATATGACGTTATCGATAGTTGAATGTAATAATATAATAATGAGAGTGTATAATTTCAGATTGCCATATATCTGCAAACTGCACTCGATATTCTTATCGCTTCCGTGCATGTTTGAAATTACGCACAAAGCGTTTTTCTCGTTTGCCGAACAATCGATATATTGCATGCAGAATGTACACACTTTCATTTGATGTACTGTCACAGGGAAAAGAATATTTATTATAAATATGCCCGAT
Organism: Hydropsyche betteni; assembly: GCA_028571205.2. Classification (NCBI taxonomy): domain Eukaryota; kingdom Metazoa; phylum Arthropoda; class Insecta; order Trichoptera; family Hydropsychidae; genus Hydropsyche; species Hydropsyche betteni. The sequence goes on along the minus strand of JAOXNN020000056.1, from coordinate 13,660 downwards.
TGTACAATCGAGCACATTTCGTGTCAAGTGTCAATTACAATCATAGATAACGTCGACAAATTCAATGTTGCATAAACTCATATTTCGTCGTATCGTTTCGATTAGAAACAAAGCGAGATTTAGCGATTTAGCGAAGGTAGTCATTATCTCTGATTTAATTAGACGTTTGTTGAGATCGATTTTATCGAAAGAAAATAGTTTTTTTCGATAAGATCGCTGTATTAAATGAGTATCTGTCCTCGTTTATTGTTTATCGCCGCATCAGTTATAATTGTTAGCGTGCACATAGTGATTAAAGTTTGATTTTACGTCGTGATACAATTTCGAAATAATATAAATTGAAGTAATCAATAAATTGACTATGTTATTCGCAAACTTTAATGTATTTTAAAATTGAGAATTATTGTTGTCGAGTCATTAATTTGAATAAATTTATAATTGTCATGTCTATTTTTCAGATTGTTTATTTGCATAGTTTGTTTTCGAAGCATTTAAAAAACTTCAGAAAAACATTTTTTCTCGATTGTTGTGGGATTTCCGAGAAATTTGTTTATTATTCTATTCTATTTTGATATTGTGAAGATCACTCTCAGAATTCAAAGTCATACTTATATACAAATTGAAAATAATCAATATAATAATCACCAAATAAAAAATCATGGTGAAATAAGCGATTTTTTGAAAAAACGTCTAGACGTAATACTCGTACATATAACTAAACGTGTTCACAGTAAATGTTTGTCTGGCAAAAAGCCGATATATTCACACATGAGTATTTTTATACTTTTTGTATTCATCATTCAACCGAAAGAGACATACTTGAACTTGAACGATGCAATTATTTTTACCCGCGCGTATTTTAAGAGAACATCACGTACGTGTCTATGTGGCACTTCATAGAATGAATAATGATGCAACTATTTTATTGTATAAAATAATGATTCTTTGATAGCTTCATGAAATTTAAAAAAAAACGGTTATACAATTTTTCTTATATACTGAATTTATCTTGATTTAAAGGTGTTATTTTTTTTTCTAAACAATAAATATAAAATAAACAACATGAATATAATAACATGATAGTTTTTTTATACAGAAATAGAATAAAATAAATAATTAATATTGTTCGCACAATTTGTAAAGATAAATTTGACTTATTAGCAATTTGAAATATGCACATCTGTTTGAAACAATAAGTCGAATATTTCCTGTACGATAAGAACAAATGGCTGAAGTCCCATTAGGTATTTTTTTAATGAAATATGTTTTTGAAACTTGTATTATTTATTTGTTTGTGAATGATTTAGATTATATGCTTATATTCAGATTTTCTAAGAATCACTATATTTTTCAATTTCATATATTATATTACAGTATACATATGCTGAGCATTTTCCTAAATAGGTTAACATATGCTCATTCTTTCCGTTTTCACTTCATTTCAATCAAATTTAATTGGACATTATGACCTCGAATAAAACGTATCTGCTGACATTGTAAAATTGAAATTCAATTAATAGGATTTATTTATAATCTCCATATTTGCCAGATCATATGATTAATTTTAATGCAACGTTTACAATTTGAGAAAACTATTGGCAGAAATCGATGATGATCAAAAGTAAACTTGATTACGTGTTATACTCGTAATGAATGTATTACAGTGTGTATCAAATTTTGCAGACCAAGCATGACTCGTTATTTTAATAAACATAATTATAGTTATTTATTTAAAATATTAGTTTATATGGTTAATCGAAACGATCAATTTAATTATAAATGTTGTTGTGTATGTTTGAAAATAAGCGAATCTTGGATTTTACCGTTTAATTTTAGCATTTGCAATAGTATAGGAGTTGAAGCTTTAAAATGAGTTTTTAAACTCTATTATTTTGATGAATCGATTTCCGAAAGTAATTTTCAATTAATTTCTGTTTGATTTGAATGCAATTTTGCATTTTTAATACACATATTATTTTAAAGTATTCTTTTCGTATGCAAATTTAAAAAAAATCCAACGCAATTTATCTTGCGTAATTTTATTAAAGATAAAAATAAATGACTGTATTCATACCCATATTGTATTTGATATCTGTTATAATGGGTGAATGTTTGAATGTTATCATTTTTTTTAATCTCTGTAACCGGAAATAGAAAGATTCCCAATAAATATATATATAAACTAAACATTTATAATACTAAACGATAATACATAAACGTTTTTGCATCATATTATAGACGTTAACTGTATACTCATGAAGACCATATTTGCGATAAAGTCGCGAGCGTCACCGAACGACATACGAACTCACAAACGAACGAACGGATACACACACATAAATCCACTATTATATATAGGGGATTATGAATGGTTTGAAATTTATAAATTTTAGGTTTTATCTATAAATTCTGACATTTACTATATCCTCTATATATAATCACGGATTTCTGTGTGTCTGTTCGAATGACGTTCGCGACTTAAAATATACAGATATTCTACTATAATATGGTGTTTATGCGTATACAGTTAACGTCTATAATATGATGCTTATTACCTACCGTCTCTGGCTTTGCCTATATGTCACAAACAAATAACGGTGCTAATACAACGGACGGACGCCAATGTAGCGCTCGAAAACCAACAGTTTGTCATTTAAAATAGTATCGCAAGTGCTCGATAGATGGACTGAATTTCAAGCTGTCAAATCG